>VDFB02271358.1:856786407-856822850 GCA_007258455.2 Sequoia sempervirens | reverse complement strand
GATATATTCCATAAATGCAAATGAACACTTGTCACATCTCAAGCAAGTTTTTGAAAAATATAGAGAGTATGGTATTTCTCAATCCAAAAAAGAGCATATTTGTAGTTCACAAAGGTAAATTATTAGGACACATAGTGTCAAAGGAAGGAATTACTATTGACCCTAAGAGAGCAAGGCCATACTTGAACTACCATTACTGAATCACAAGAAAGGATTGTAGAGATTTTTAGGTAGAATCAACTTTTTGAGGAGATTCATACCTGATGTTGCAAATCTATTTCAACCTTTGACTACCATGCTTAAGAAGAATGCAGTTTTTAGTTGGACTAGAGAAGCCAAGAACAACTTTGAAGCAATCAAAGAATCTTTAGCATCAGCCCCAACACTAATAAATCCAGATTTCAAAAAAGACTTCATTCTATATGCTTTTGGAAGCATTAGTTCAATTTTTGCTATGCTGATTCAAAAAAATAATGATGATTTAGAGCAACCAATAGCCTTTTTTAGTCAAGGTCTTGTTGATTATGAACATAAATATACATTTGTTGATAAACATGTTCTCACTGTGATTAGGAGTTTGAAGAAATTTAAGCCTCTAATTTCCAACAACAAGATTCATGTTATGGTTGCACGCCCTAGTGTGAAAGAATTTATGTTGAGTAAAGACCTAAGTGAGAAAAGAGTAGGTTGGATCACAAGAGTTATGGAGTTCGATGTTGACATCAAAATCACAAAACTTGTCAAAGGTAGAGGACTTTGTGAGCAGCTTGCCTCAACCCCTGAAGATGTGCAAAAATTATAAACATAAACTATTTTAGTCAATGATAATAAGCTTCAGAATTTTGCACTTGCATTAGCAGCAAGTTGGGTTCAAGACATGACCCATTTTCTACAGACTGGTGAATATCCACTAGGTTTAGACAGAGATAAAAGAAGGTACTTCAAGTTACAATCAATTTCATATGTATTGATTGATAATATTCTTTTCAGGAAAGACCTGAATGGTGTTTTATTGAGGTATATTGATACCGATCAAACATAAAAAGTGCTTCATGAATTTCATGATGGAACTTCAGGAGTTCACTTTTCTCCAAGAACAACAGCATGGAAAATTATGAGAGCTAGCTATTACCGGCCTAGCTTATTTAAGCATGCATATGCATGGTCAAAGAAATGTGTAAAATGTGCTCTTTTTGTAGGAAAAGAAAAGCTGCCAGCTATGCCTCTACAACCAATTCAAGTAGAGAAGCCCTTCATGAGATGGGGCATTGACTTTATTGGGCCAATAAATCCACCCTCCAGTATTGGTCACAAGTGGGTGCTTACAGCCACTGACTATTTTACACGTTGGACAGAAGCGGTGGCTTTGAAAGAAGTTAATGAATCTTCAGTTTTAAATTTCTATGAGGACATAGTAACCAGGTTTGGAGTTCTTGATTCCATCATTTCAGATAATGCTCTTGCATTTGTGGGATTAAGAGTTACAAATTGGGCTGTTAAACATGGAATCCATCTAAATACTTCTTCAAATTATTACCCACAAGGTAATGGTTAGGCTAAAAGTACAAATAAAAACTTGACCAGGATCATCAAAAGAACTATGGAGGAGAATCAAAGAATTCGGCATACCAAATTGAAATATGCTCTATGGGAAGATATAATAACCCCTAAGAGGTCAATTGGAAATTCACCATATGTACTGGTTTTATGGAAAAGAGGCAAGACTGCCTCTATCTATAGAGCTGCCAGCTCTAGACATTGTTCACTAGTTGGAGATGTTTGAAGAACAGGACCCAATGTCTGTAAGATATGAAAAACTCATGGAGCTTGAGGAAACAAGAGATAAAGCAATGAATTCATTGGAGTATCATCAACTCCAAACAAAGAGGGTCTTTGATAAGAAAGCTACACCCAGAATTTTAAAAAAGGGTGATGTGGTTCTCAAGTGGGATGTACTGAAAAGAAGGCCAGGTAAACATTCAAAGTTTGACAATTTCTAGACTGGCTCATTTCTAATCACTAAATGTAAGGAGCATAATGCATTCCAGTTATCAAAGATGGATGGAGAAATATTGTCAATCCCAGTTAATGGGATTCACCTCAAACAATATTTTGAGGTGTGACTTATCATTGTGCATATTAGGTTAGGTTTATGCTTTCAATAAAGTGCTCCAACACTATAGTTTAGCTGTAAGTTTCATTCCCTATGTGTTGTTCTAGCACAGTAGGTAGTTTCATTTCAACATTTTTCCCTATTTTCAATAATAGTCTTGATATTCTGATTAGTCTCCAATGAGTTACAGCTATGTGCAAGTTTTTTTAGGTCTACCTCTGAGTTTGCAAATGACTCCATGCCCAATGGACAAATCTAGGCTACTGGTTTACATGTTTAGTAGGAAAACATCAAGCCGATGTCGCCAAAAATGTTACCAAATTTTCACCTATGGCTCAATTAGGTAGAGCCTATTGATATTTAAAAGAAAATGGTACATTTTTATCTCCCCTACATTAGATTCATGTGTACAAATGAAATAACTTAAGATTACAAAAATTTAAATCATTGCATTTATACAGATGCATGAAACATAAGAAAGATTTTATAAATCTCTTCTAAAGAAGTAATCTTTATTGAGTGTAGAAATGTTCATTTGACTCACGTTGATGGGTGTTTTGCACACTTTCTCAACACAGGTAGTACACAAATGCACCACCTCTCTTGAAAGGAAATTTCTCACGACAAGTTGCTGAAAATCTCCCCAAGGTCTCTCGGGTGTCAGGGCATGACTTGCATGGAACTCCTCAGTTGATTTTGAGGTGATCTTGATGGTAATCACAAGGCGGACTTACGTAGCTGGATGTGAGATGGGTCTTCAAATACGAAGTTTCTGAGATGGAGGTTGAGTTTCACTTTGTTGTAGGTTCGGACAGCAGTCCAAAACTTCGATGTTTCTTCGATTTGGCTTTACAATGTGCAATGAACCTTGGTATAGGTTATTTCTAAAAAAAAAGGGGAAAAAGAGCGAGGAAGAGGGAAGGTTCCTGGACCTGCAACTAACTGTGAACAGTGATAATGGATTTCCTACAATGGACAGCTTCCTAGAAATAATATTCCACTTAACCAGAAATCTCATAGTCTCATGGAATTTGTGCTATCTTCTAAGGTCTACAAATATTTCGTCTTTCATTCACCATGTGCATGCATGAACAAAGATGAAAGTGTGGAGCAACTTTGAATTTAAGCCCAGACTAACTTTACACAGCTATCTACCATCAGTAAACAGCAAAAAGTGTGGACTAAGAAGACATCTACACAACAGGAATTTTCACAACCACAGAACCGCATTTCTAAAATCTATCAAGGCAAGAATACAGCTAACTAGAATAGTAATAAAAATCTAAGTTAAGCATCTAACAATGGAAGTTGAATAAAGTAACATGTGAAAAACTCAGAAAATGCACCAAGTCAATGTATTTTCATTATAAATTTCTACAGCATGTCTTTACAACAACTCAACTCCCTTTGCAAATGAGAGGAGAGCCCTATTTATAGTGCCCCAAAAGTCAAATGAATGGCCAAGATTAATTCTCATTGTGTGGCCAAAATTCATTACAAAATAGGGTTTCACCAACCCACAATATATTACAATTTAAAAAAATACATTTTGTCCTTTCCCTATTTTGTCCTCTAGTGACGACACTATAGCATTTTTGTCTTTTTGTTGATTATTGTTTTACTGTAGCTACTCTTTTGGGAGCTCTTTATCATCAACAGGGTTGTCCTCCTGCTTCTTCGATGTTGTATATTCCATGAATTTCAGGATGACCGGCTGGAGCTTGTCTACCTCGATGATCTCATACTGCAACATTTGGTAGCTCCATTCTTGGGCATTATCTTCGAGCTTCTTCCAGTCCTCATCATATTTTACGCCCTGGTCTCTGAATAGCTTTAATTGGTCGAAGGCACGGGTAGCAAAATTCATGAACTCCGCCATTATTTCGCCGGACATCCCATCCTCCATCTTCTTCTGGAAGTAAGGCTTCACCTTTTCTGGATCCATTTGTATTGTGGGCATATCATACTCTGTCATCAGCTTGAGCGCATTCTGCCCTAATTTCCTTGATCCACTCAATGTCCGGATCCACTTTACTCATTATCTGTTCCAGCCTTTCCTTCCTATTATCAAAATCGCGCCTCCACACATCCATCAACCAGTGATCATCTTTGTTGAAAGCAAGCTTCTTTTCCCATGTGGCTTTCGGCAGCTGGAGGATGGCTTTGATCTTCAGAAAGGTAGAGTCGTATGTTGCAGGAAAGTCAGTGCAGAGCTTCCTCGTGCCTTCCAAAGATTACTGCAGATCCAAGAACTTGTTGGTTGTCTGAATAGCCCAGCTAATTCACATGTTCCTGACATACAAGACTTATCGGAACCAACCCTCCGTAGTCTTTTCAAAGTTCTTTCTCCTTTCCACCCTATCAATCTATTCTTTGGGCAGCAATTGGGGTGGAGCCGTGGACGTGGTAGGCAGGTCATCAATTGAGGACCACTGTTGGATGTAATCCATCAAGGCGGCCACCTGTGCTTTGAGCTCGTCTTTTGAAATCTTGTCATGTTTTATCAGATGCACCACCGTAGCCACTGACTCCTCAAGGTGTCCTACCTTCTGTTCTCTGGTGGCAGTCCCCAAGTAGATGGTGGAGATGTAACTCACACTAGCCTGGCCCACCACAGGCGTTGCTATTTGTACAGCCCGAGACCCAAAAGCATCCATTGTTACCTTGGATCTAATTTTAGGCTTCTTCTCTCTTCTAGTCGTGATTTGAGCTCGGGCTAAAATAGCCTCTAGTCTTGCCCTTGGGTCCTTTAGTACAAGATTTTTTCTTTCGAGTTGTTTCTCTAACCACTCAGGCACGACAGAATTTCCCTTAGGTGATTCACGATCACCCTCGCCCTTCTCGGTCAAGGCCTCTATTTTCTTATCTTCTGGGGCCCTTTCTTCCTCCTTGCCAGTATCTCCTTCTTCTTCATCAGAGTCCTGGATGAACACAAGGCACTTAATGGGAGGCTTGGTAGATAATTGTTGCATGGGACTTTCTTTCTCTTCCATTTCTCCCCCTTTCTTTCCCTTAGTTTTTTCAACCTCACACACATGTTCCTTGAGCTACTCGATTTTGAGGCTTTTGACAGCTTGAGCCTCATTCTCAGGTATATCTTCTCTTGGACTATCTTCCTGTTGTTGTCCTTCTTCTTCAAGGGGAAACCTTTCTGCCTCTTCCTCAGTACCCTTTGGCTGCTGGGCCAACTCTTCCTCAAGATCATCGTTGAAGGCTTGCACGATGACCTTACCACCGACATCCTCCTCCTCATCTCCGCTCTCCGAGGAACCAGTTCCTTCCTCCTTGTAAGCCACCCTGTCGATTATGCGGTGTTCATACTCAGGGTGCTCATGGTATTCATCGGCCTCCTCTTCAAATGGCTTTGAGGCCTCTTGTTCTCGCCTCTCCCATTCCTCGGAGATTAGCATGGTGGCCTCCATAGCCGGTGGCCCTGCCGGAGGTTGTGAAGGTTTAGCAGTAGCGAGGACCTATGCAAGGACTGCTTGAAGAGTGGTATCCATAAGGATCTGGGAAAGATTGGAGGGGAGATTTTGCATATGTCTTGAGAGAGCCTCAGGCATGGCTAGAGCGGGTATTGGTGCCGGCCTTGCAACTAATGGGAGTGATGTAGTGGGTGACATGGCAACAGAGGAAGGAGGAGTAGTCATGGCAGAGGAAGAGTTGAATACTATCACAGGCTTGGTCGGAGGTGAAGGGGCAAGATGGACAGAGATGTCCACCGCCGGCGGGGATGTGGTGACCAAGGCCAGGGAGGTAAATAATGGGGCAGTCAAAGCAGGGAGAGCCAAAAGAGGTTTTAACCGCTCCGCACCTTTTGCTTCTTCTTCTTGGGTTAAGGGTTGCTCTGTCATGCCCCTTGTTTGCTTAAGTCTTTTGGAGGGTGAGCCCCCCAGGTCCTTCCTTGTATAAACCTTGGGGTCAGGAGACTGCTATGTTTCTGTCTCTTTCCTCTTCTTGGATCTGGTGACCGGAGGAGACTTAGAGGTCCCGCCTGTTGAAGTGGTGGCAGCGACATCCTTTGTGGCGCTTGGTTCACTTTTGAGTCCTTCATATGTCAAGACCACCTCTTGTTTTAATCGGGCCACCCATCCATCAACCCATTCCTTAGTACGGGCCAAGATTGGCTTGGTTATAATATTGAGGTCATCGACCTCTTGCTCGTCCCAGTCAATTGTTGGTATCAGCAAATTGGCAACTACAGGGTACCTGGGGTTTACTATGGTGCTTTCGTCCTCCTCGACTTGATTTGGTATGGGAAATGGCTCTACCTTTCTTATAAAATACGCAGTCATCTGCATATAGTGCCTTGCACGTACCTCTTTATCATCTTGACAATCCCCCCAAAATTCTTCAATGTGGTGCAGATGAGCGAACCCCGGTCCTAATGCTTTTCTTACATGACCGTATGGGTCCATTCACGGGTGAGTAGTGTGTAGGTGAAAATGGTAATCTTTCAGTTCTTTCTCAGAGTTACCAGTGCACTGGGAAGTTTGTAGTTTATACATGCCTTGACCAAGGGTCATGGGATAAGAGATCCCTGCTACGTGCTTGCCGCTGAAGATTGCCTATATGTGTTGGAGCTGTCGAGAAAGCTCCAATAGGATGATTCTATCGTTGGGGTATCGAGGCAACTTGTTTGGCCTTTCAGTGAAGCCTTGGAAATAGATGTACGTGAACTTTGGGTATTGAATGAAGAGGAAGGCGTACTGCTTCAAGAATGCTCAGGCACTGTGGGAAACCCTCCTCTCAAAATCCCCAGCAATCATTCTGATAATATGGTTGATGAAGGTGTCATTTACTCTGCAATATTCCTTCTTGAAGTTTTGGTACTAGAGCTGGGGGTATCTGTCATAGGCCTTGAGTCTTTGACCTTGCTCCTCATCAAGCGCCACAAACAATCCGTTGTACTGTCTCTGGTCTGCCAAGGAGTATATGAGATATGAGGTCATGTAGAACTTTGAACTCTTCTTCACATTGAAAAACTGCTCATGGAAGCAATCGCTTATTATACCTCCCTAGTAAAATGAGGTCTTTGTGGTAACGTCCTCATTCCCGTGAAGGATCTACTCGATAAAGTACACCATCCACTCCTGAAAGAAGGCGGCTATAGGAAGACCCATCACCCTGCTTAGCATTGTGACCAGGTCATGGTAATCTTCGTGGAAATCACTGCGAAAGAGTTCGTGAGGAACCTTCACAGCGTTGCCCCATTTTTCTTTAAGCCAATGCTGATTTATTAACCTTTTGCATCCTGTCGGGTTGTCATCCCATGCGGCTTGGCATTCCTCTATAGTAGGTGTTTCCATTTCTTGAAAAGTGGGAATATGGAAGGTCTTTGCGATTCCTTCAGCCGACATGTTGGCGAGAATGTTACCCTCTCTGTCAACAATTGTCCTCGTGTCGGGTTGGTATGCCTGCCGACAAGCCAGGACCAATTCAAGGGCCACGACGGATGGAGGGAAGCCCGCGGCCTTTGCGATTCCACTTTGTCTGATTAGCCTCGCATTCTAGGTCATTGGATTGACCCTGACCCTTTGTGTAAACTCGTCAATATCGACATGAACGATATTGGTGTCGGTGATTTCCTTCCAATCCGTGGTAACCTTTGAGTGCAGAGGTTCACCCTGAAACTGGTATTTCATTTGGTCCTTATCCTCTTTTTTCTCGAGGAGTCTTGCCCGACTTCTTTCCTTTGTCCTTTTCAACAGCTGCCCCCGAAGGTCCTGCACCTAATTCCATACATCTTGCAAGCAACGGCACAGTCAGTACAACTGATCACGAGAGTCTTTATGTTAGTTGAAATCCCAAGGATGAAATCAATTTTAAGTAATCTATCATGCATAAAATGATACTCTTATCTTCCGATGACATTGGTCTTTTGATTGAGGGCTTTCAGACAGTTCGGGCCCGGTGGCCCGGACTTCCCTTGCAAGAATGTTGTTTTGGAAAGGCAAACGGGGCAGAGGGATCTGGGAGATCTTTCCCGACCGAACTTTGATGGTCCAAAAAGATCATTACAAAGAGGGCCGAAATTAAGCACGTGGGTAGAGATCAGATTCAAAAATTGAGGTCATTTAGATTGATTTAGGAGCATCCGGAGGTAAAGGGTCGGGAAGCCGTCCAGAGTTGGTTGTTTGGAACATCCAAGCAGAAACGGAGTTCCGGGAGTTGAACCCCGGGGTCCAGGACCCAGCGGGTCCAAGGGCGGCTGACAACTTTACAAATTTCAAGTGGTCGGGCAAACGGGGCCAGGATGCCGTCGTGTTTTCGCCGTCAGAGATGGCGATCGGCGGGCGGAAGTCCAGAGGGGGAGGCTCGGCGGGCCGGACCTGGCATCAGGGTCGGACGTCAGATTATGTTTATGCTTTCGCGGCAAGCATGGAGGTGGAGCCCAAAACTCAGGCGGATGGTCGTAGATTTCCCAAATCGAACGGTAGAGGAGGGACAGAGTCCTGGAGCCTGGAGCCCGGAAGGGGCGAAGTCGTCCAAAGTTTAACGCCAGATTCCTAGCAGTGGATGGAAGCCCGAGGCCCAGGAGGTGGAAGGCCGCCGAGGATTTGTCGTTTGAAATCTATCTTGTATACAGACGACCAAGGGGACATCGGGGCCTGGAGGACGGAGTTCCAGCGAAGGTTCGAAGTTAGGGGTGGCGGAATCCGAACGGAGTTCCGAAGGGCGGGACCCGGTAGTGATGAGGACGTCAAGGCTCACCAGTTGGAAACCCCCGCAGCAAAAGATCATCCGGGACCCGCGACGTGGGAAGACGCTGCGTGCTCGCCGCTCGAGACGGCAAAGACCCCGAGGAAGCCCGTGGACAGAAGTCCACGGGTTGGGACCCGGGAACCTAGAGGGCGCTTGGTAAATATCAAATGCAGATTCCGTCCACGGGTTGGGACCCAGGAACCTGGAGGGCGCTTGGTAAATATCAAATGCAGACAGCGAAGGGAAAGGCGGGCCTCAGGTGGACGAGGCAACTTCGCCGTTTGAGACGGCGACATCTTCATGGACTTTTGGACATAGAAGTCCGGCGGCTCGAGCCCGAAGAGTCAAGACAACGGCCAAATCTCGGTGTTAAGCTTTCAATCCGGACAGTGAGGGGAGGATGGAGGTCCGACAATCCGGGCCCGAAGGGTCAAATTGTCGTTTGGAAAATGTTCATTGTTTTCAATTTTTGACTGCCAAGAGAAGACCCGGGCGCAGAGGGTATGAATGCCTCTGCGTGAAGAATGGCCACGCCGAAGTGAAGCTCTGAATTGATCTTGAGGGTACTTTGGAGGGTTTTCTCAAGTTTTTAATACATGGGTTTTGTGCGTTGTATCATGTTTTACCTTTCTAATGTATTTTGGATCTAGGTTCCTCGTCACTTTAGGTTTAAAATCATAAAAAATGCTTGGGGAGGGTAAACAGTAAACCTACCTCAGACACTCAATGCGGCAAGGTGTGAAATCCACTCATGGTCAGCAAGGTGATGACAACAGGTGCGAGGGTGACGATTGACGAAGACGGTGGACTCCTCTGGCAAGTCTTCTGATCACTTTCTGCAACACTGACAAGTGAGAATGACAGGTTTGGGCAAGATATTTATACCCCCGCCACCATTAATGGCTGCATTAAATGCAAGTATGGCGAGCAATTGGTTTGGTGGATTCAAATCCACGGACGGTGGCGGGAGACCCGGGGTCCGGTGGTCGGGAAGACGTAGGGCAACAACCGTTTGGAAAATGTTCATTTCAAAAATTACCAGCGGCGAAGGGGAGGTCAAGGTTCGAAGGGCAGAGTTCCACCCTAGGTTCACCGTCGGGAGCGACAAAACCCTCGCGGAGTTTCAGAAGCGGAAGTCCAGAGGTTCAGGCCTGGCGAGCTCGAAGGCAGCCAAAACTTTTGAAATTTCCAACGGACGAAGATCAGGGGGGCCGGGACCTGGGACCCAAGAAGGCGGAAGTCATCCACCATTCAAGACGGTAGACACGACGAGGAAACTCAGCCAGGGAAACCCGAAGGGGCGGGCCCGACCGGGCCCAAGGCCGCTGGCAGAGGCAAACTGCCAGAGAGACCCTGCAAGGCACCAGAACTTGACAAAATTAAAGGGGTGAAACATGGTCAACTTATGATGAAACTTTGGAGATACGTTGACCATCCAAGACACCAAAACGGGGCACGCAACATGAGGCAGCAACAAAACTATGACCCGACAAGTCGGAAGAAAAAGAGGGTCCCCGTTTCCGAACGAGGCGTGTGTGCTGAGGGCACAACAACTCACACAAGCCGTGAGTTTAACTTCTACTTATTCAATATAAATCAAGATAAACATATACATGAATAAATAAATGAAGGAAAAGAATATGCATGTAGGGAGGGTAACCAGTCATTACCTGAGAATGATTGGTTAGTTGTGTCTTCTTGTCCAGCTGCTACTTGAGTTGACTTGTCCTTCCTAGCTATTGTACTCTTGTTTCCTACATTAAATCAAAGCAATGTGTTAGAGCAATGCTCTAAGCAATGAAAGGTTACATACCATACATGATCATTTACTCATGCATGTATAAATTGGTCCTGATCTGCATTAAATAAGTTTTGTGTGCATTTCAAGTGTGCTAGAAAACCATTGGAATTATCAAACACACTTGAAATACACATATTTTTCTAACTTGTTTGTTTCATGTGCAGCTACAGGTACAATCATGTTTTAATACAAAGTGAGTGGTGGAAATGTGGCTCCCACAAGGGTTGAGCCCAACTCATAGTAATGATTGCATTATTTTAATCTATGCATAGTATTCATGAATATTCTAAGTGTGTATGAAATTACATTGCAAAAAGGATGCCATCATTCATGATTACTTCATAATCATAATGCAAAAGACTTTACCATGTCAGGAATCTACAACAACAGCCTTTGATATATAAATTGCAATTATAATGTGATAATGACAGGTACTTGCTCATTGAAACAGTGAAGAGAGCTCAATAATTGGAAATGCTTCCATTTTAGTAGTTGTTTCATAACAGAGAAATGGTAAAGATGATTAAGAAATGCAGGTTGTTTAAATTCATCTCACCCATAGAGCTTAAGATGGAAGCATAGTTATTCAAACACACCAACAGTGATGACTATGTCATCAGTAATGAAGTTCTTTGAAACACAAAGTAGTGGGTATAGCTCAAGACTGAGTATGTTCTTTACAAAGTTTAATTCACAATCAGTTCATGAAGAATGTGGTCCTAAAACTTGTCACATAAGAAATCTACAAAGACAGCATGGAAGACAAACATATGGCAAGTATAATATTAAATGACAATACAACCCTTAATACTCTTTGTCAAACTTGAGGGTATGAGCCTCAACTATCAAAGGACTGAGTATAAAATATGAAGTTGAGCCTAAGTAGGGGTTTTCAAAAGAAGATATGTAAGGTCTTTAAATCATATTTGTACTGTGCAAAGGAATTGACTCTCTTTGAAAATAAATGAAGGAATCGACTGAGTCATGATCTCTATATTTCCCTCAAAGTGAAAAACACAGTATAAGTGAATTGACAGAGACACGATACCTGAAAGAAGAATTGTGTTTTATCCCTGTAAATGGAATGGTAAACTATGAGGAATAAAGCCATGGTGGCCATGATGAAAGTAAATACCCACAAAAAAAAAATTACGACCTGGGGTTTTACATATTTTACATTTGCAGTCTAAATGGTGGTTTTTCAACAAAACACATGAGGATCTAGAAATATACAAAATCCCTAGCTAGCTACAAAATGAGGGCAACTAAGTTGAGTTTCAGCAAAGAATAGGAAATATAGAAAAAATACAATGGCCGCAACCCCAGAAATTCAAGAACCCAGTTTCAAGTCGGGTCTAAAGCATAATGAGAAAAAGAGATGGATTTATGGCCATTACCATAAACAAAAAACCTTTATTATCTGTGAATCACAGAATGGTTGTAGTTCTAAAATACATATAAGTCATAAAGAGATATGGAGAATGTATGCTATAGGAAAGATTAAAAAAATTTAACAGAACCAAGCTACAACCAAGCATATTCCCCAGTAGAATAAGAAGCCAAACCATAGTGTGAGAGTTAAATAGTAATGTGGGTTTGATAACTCAAAACCCTAAACAATTTTTTTTAGAGGGATGCTCAAAAATAAAAGAGTAAAGCCAAAGTATTTTTTATAATACTTACCATGATTTATGTGAGTCAAAAAATGCCAAAGCCCGCGGCCTTAGAAGACAAAAAGCTTTCAAAAGCTTTCAAAATGCACAAAGATCTTCTAGATTCAAAGGAAAAACCAAATTTCTAATGTTTCAAACCTGAGCAACCTTTACAATGGCATCCAGGACAGAAATTTCCAACAAGGAAAGTGATAGGGTTTCATGGTGGTGGCGTAATGTTAGCTTCATCCAGAAGCTTCCTCAAGCAAAAATGAAATATGCTTTTCCTATTTTGCTTTCATTTTAGGGTAAAACCCTAAATTAATGATACCGATATAACTTTAGTAGGCATTTTTGCTTAAGTTTTAAAATGGTTGTGACTAATACCCTCGTAGCATGTTTAAGTCATTTCTGACTTAGTAAAATATTTTTGTTGTCTTTGATCAATACATAAAATTTAGGATCTTTTATTTTGCATTTACCTTATTTTGTAAAATGTTTGAAATTAAATGATATTTTATGAATCATTTAATTTAAACATTATCTTTCAAATGCAAAATAGAAGCATATGTCAACGTGACTAAGTCATAAAGAGAAATGGAGATATGAATGACTTTCATGTACATGCTCAAATATTGGAGATTGTTTTCAATTTGAGAAACATTGAGAGATCATATAAGGTCAGTTGATGCAATTTGAAGCACATGGAGGAGATTTAGGGGCTATTTTGATTCATTTACGAGCTTTTGAGAGCATCTTGGAGCATTTTTTGCTTGCCTTTATGGTGGACTTGGTCAAGTTTGACCTTTTCATGCATATTTATGTCTTTTGGAGTGGATATGGATGCTATATTTTGGGATTTTTGAGGACTTATGAGTTATGGAGCTTCTAGAACCTATTTTGGTGGAGCTACTTGGAGATGAATATATTCTCATTTGTAACTCATTTTTGAGTAGTTCTTATTTGATTCTTTTTCTAAGTGACTTTTTGCAGTCCTTCAACAAAGAAAAATAAATTTATGTAACTCAGTTTTGGATATGGAATATAATGAAGTCCTTGAGTATTATTGACTTGAAAATTTTGTCTACTTGTTCTTTGCATTATTGTGTTCATCAATTGATTGATCAAGTTATTAGTGAGGTAATATTTGTTTCCTTATAGCTTTGTCTCAGGATTTAGAACCTTTATGCATAAAGTCTACTAATGCAGGTTACAAATTGTGTCAAGAGGTGTTAATGGCTTTTGGATGTGAAATTATTTTCCTTCTTGAAGTCTGAGCATTAGGACATGTTTGTGAAATATTTATGCAAGAGGTGTACGGTAATAAGAGTGTGTGCAAGAAGTTGAGTCCACTTTTTGGCCAAAAAGTGGAAGTGTTTTTCTTGATTTTCAAAATTTAATACATTTGACCTTAAAATTTGAAGCACTTAGAGATGAAATCTTTAAAAAAGTCACTAATTATAAAATATAGTGTTCGAAGTCTAGTTTCCAAAAATGTAATTTATTTCAATACCCAGATTGTACAAATTGAGTTTCAATAGGCATTTCTAAAAACCACTGTTTAAAAGTCACTTTTTTTACCATACCATGCACATGTACGACATCCATATTTTGACTTAAATTATCGTATTTTTCTAAATCCTTTTGGGAAAATATTTTTGACTCGCTGAAGCTTGTTCTTGATATTTTTTGTAACTTTTTATTGATTTTTTTTTTTGTTAAATTTTTATTAGGCAGATTTGTCATTTTGAAAATTTGTCATGTACGACATGCATAAGATGACCTAAACTTATCATTTTTTCATTTTTTTTAAATTGAAAAGAATTGTCTGAAGTTTGTTCTCGTGCAATTCGTTTGTCAAAATGTTACGTTGATCAAAAGTTATTAAAATAGTAAAAAGCCCTAATATTTAAAGTTTATAGACCAATTTTATTATAAATTAATTGAAAAATAGAAAAAATAATCCAATTGTAAAAAAAATTACATATTTAGAATTTGCATTGTCACATCTAAAATGGGTTTTAATTTCATCAAAAAAATTTGCAAAAAAAGTCGTTAGCGATATGTCCAAAGTCAGTATTTTTCTCTGACATTGTTAAGACCTTCAACTTGCAGGTCAAACCGAGTTGAAGGCCTAGGTTTATATTCCCAATGCTTTTCCCAAACCAAAATCCTAGGCAAAAACCCGACCACAAAGCTAATAGAAATTCAAATTTTAAAAAACAGGATCACGCTTTATAAAACAAGATCATGTTTTATAATCAGGATCACGTTCCCTAATTTATAATATGTGGACCATTGGAAGGGAAACAAGATCCCATTTTCCTTCCAACGGTCCCCACATTAAATATTAGGGAATGGGATCTCGTTTCTTTTATTTAAATTTACTGCCAAAAAATACTATGAAGTCTACAACTTCACATGTACGACCGAGAGCAGTAAAATTGAACTATTTTTCATGAGCTATTGTATTTATAGGTGGTGAACTTGATTTTTGATTGATTTTTTCAAAGGAGGCATCATCTGACACCGTTTTTGAAGTGGAATTGTGTTAGTTTTGTGCTTGTTTGGAGGAAAAAAATGTCTTCAACTTGCAATATGGATTGAATTTTTCAAAGGAGGCATGAAGAAAACAATTTTTAAAGTGGAATTGTGTTAGTTTTCTACTTGTTTTGAGGAACACAAGAGGAAGAATTTTGTCCTAATAGGTATTCAACTTCCAATTTGGATTGAATATTTTGAAGAATTTCACTATTGACATTCATTTGTGCTTGAGAATTTTATAATCATGGGAGATAAAGCTCATAATAAGAGAAGGAAGACATTGACTCCACAAGAAGTTGAAGCAAAGAGAGAGAAGGAGAGACAAAGACAAAGAAAAAGAAGAATGAGAATGAAATCAATGAATGATGGTGGAGCATCCAATTCCACAACTATTGAAGATGAAAACTTTGAGGATACCATGGTTGTAGATGAAGCTAATTTGCAAGGAGTCAATTTGGAGAAGAATATGATTATACAAACAAGTCCTACTATGTCTTTGAATCCCTCTTTGAATGCTATGGAGAATGTTTCAATATGCACAAATCTAGGTACATCTTCAAATCCACATATTAGTGAAATGGTAAATTTTTATGTAGAATTTTTACAAGATGTTGGACTTAATGATGTTGACATTGATGATATTCAGAGAGATGAAACTTTTATAGAATTTTTTGAAAATGAAAAAGAAAAATATTTTGTTGCAAATGAAAATCAGAATGATGTTTTTCTTGAAAATGAAAAAAAAACCTGTATTTTTGATGAAAATGAAAATGAAAACCATTTTGTTGATGAAAATGTGAAATGAAAATGAAGATGAAAGATGATAATGAAGATGAAAATCTAGAATGTGATGTTGAATTTAATGAAAATACTTTTTTAAATTGGAAGTGGTGTTTTTGATAATCTTCCTGGTCAAATTTCTTGGAGGAAAATAAGAACACATGCGAATAGAATATACACCAAATTATTTTATCATAAAAAAATTGCATTTCAATGTCAACTAATGATGCAATTGATGAGAATGCAAAAAATGAGGAAAGTAATGAAAAGGTTAGGCTTTTATGTTAAACCAAAAAGAAAAGATCAATCATTAAAACATGGTATGTCTACTATTGCTAGTGCCATTCAATCTATTGGGACAAATAGTCGATCTAAAGATAAAAATGTAGCAAGAAGAGCTATAACAACAGCTATAGTTAATAAAGCAACTTTGAATAAAAGAATGGTAAGCAATATTAGTGAAGTTTTAAAAATACATCCTAAAACATTGCTAAGAGCGGAAAAAAGAAGAGAAAGTATAGAAAATGATCATATTAATCAATGTTGGAGTTTTAGTGGATGACTACCAAGGTCTGATATGAAATTGAATGTTAAAATTAAATCTTTGATCAAAAAATATTGGCATGATAATACTAGGGTTTCATCTAATGCTAGAGATGTTTTAAAATTAAGGGTGGGGTCCAAAGTTCACAATCCTCACCCAAAACACCTATTAGCTACAACACAAACTGAATTTTATAGAAAATTTTGTAGCGATCCAGTGTTACCTGGTAATATTAAAATAAGTCAAAATTCTTTTGAAAAATGTAAACCATGGTATGTAAAAATTAATAAGCAACAAATATCTCGTTGTTGTAAAATGCATGTTCAATTTTGTTATTTTTATGATGTTTTTCAATATATACATTGTACTTTGCATACTAACATGATTATACAGGAGTGTGGTATTGATATGCCACCTGAAGCAATAAGAGAGTTTATTTTAGGTTTGTTTTGTGAAAAATCTAATGATAAATTATTTTATTTAAGTTCTTGTATTTTTGGACAATGCATTAATTGTGGAAAAATTTCATTTTTAAGAATTTGTTTGCATGAAAGTGTTGATCATGATTTTGGGCAACAATTAGTAGATGTTAAGAGATTTAAGAATGTTCACTAATCTTTAAAAGATGGAAAAATAGGAAAGCGTTGTGATTTAGTTAAAGAAAAAGTTAGTGTACATGCATTCATGAGTGAATTTAAGAATAAAATTGTACCAAAATATGTCATGCGCTCTGAACATGCTTGATGGCTTGATGGCCAATTTCACGCATGTAGAAACACATTTCCAATTGGTACTATACTTTCAGTGGTTCACTACTGAATTTGACTCCATTTTCCAACAAACGTTCGTCGGTCGTTCGACAAACATTTGTCAGACAATCGATGAATTGACGAAAAAAATTTGTCACCATTTTTTCATTGAAATTATGACAACGAATTAAACGTCAAAATAATGACGCAGATTCGTCGGTCATCGGCATCATAAAATGACTCAAATGTTCGTCGAAATATCAACGAAAACTTTGTGTATCCACCGATGAATTACAACCAAAATGCAATTGCAATGGCTCTTCTGAAGTGTCAAAACAACACCAAAATTTTGTCACCATTTTGACAAAAAGGGAAAGGAGTTATGACGAAGCCTTTGTCGTAGCTATAGAAACTTTGTCGGACCTTTTCGGTGATTCGTCGGTTGCCTTCGTCGAAATTGCGACGAAACAATGCAATTTTTTTAAAAAAAATATTCGTTGAAATGTACCATCACGAAGACTCTTGGTGATGACCACCGAAGCCAACCCATCGGTGAGAGATCAATCATTGGCATAGGATAGAAAACTCACTCTGATAGTCCATGTCTTGCCAATGACTTCCATTGGCAAGACATATCCAATGTCACACCGATCTGACCTCTTCAGGAGTTTTAAATAGACCTACACCATGTCATCATGGAGACTCTTGGTGATGACCACCGAATCCAACTCATTAGTGAGAGATCAATCATCGGAACAAGATAGAAAACTCACTCTGGTAGTCCATGTCTTGTCGATGACTTCCGTCGGCAAGATAGATCCAATGTCACACCGATCTGACCTCTTCAGCAGTTTTAAATAGACCTACACCATGTCATTGTGGAGACTCTTGGCGATGACCACCGAAGCCAACCCATCAGTGAGAGATCAATCATCGGCACAGGATAGAAAACTCACTCTAATAGTCCATGTCTTGCTGATGACTTTTGTCGACAAGACAGATCCAATGTCACACCAATCTAACCTCTTCAGGAGTTTTAAATAGACCTACACCATGTCATCGTGGAGACTCTTGGCGATGACCACCGAAGCCATCCCATCGGTGGGAGATCAATCATCGGCACAAGATAGAAAACTCACTCTGATAGTCCATGTCTTGCCAATGACTTCCATCGGCAAGACAGATCCAATGTCACACTGATCTGACCTCTTCAGGAGTTTTGAACACTGCTAGTTATTAGCAAGACATTCTAAGCGTCTCGCCGATTAAACAAGTGTCTAAGAGCAAGTAAACAGATGGAAACTATTAATTTTCTTATTTTGGGGTTCTTTAAATCATAGAATAGATACCATCTTCTTGTATATAATATACTTATATTCATATTTGAATTTGAGACCAATTGTCATTGCATAGAGTATTATATAAGCAATATATTGATAATGCTAAATGATTTATGGTGTTGTACAACTCTACCTATCATCACAGTTCTGTTGTTCCCCCCTAGAGAATCCTGCAAAGACAAGTTTACAATACCAAGTCAAATAATATGAAAAAGACTTACTTCCATACAAATTAAATGTTTATTCTCACAATGGAAATTGTCTAATCACAACAACAATTCCATGAAAGGTTATCCATGCTTCATAAGAGATGATTGATCATACATACAGACTGCAAGATGCATAGAAAAAGAATTACACTTGAGAACAACCAAGGGCTAACAAGGGAAGGAGTTAAGAAACATCTAGATTGAAGAGAAAATGTGTAGGGAAAATGTTGAGCAATGTCAAGAGAAAATGTGTAGGTAAAGGAGAAATAATTATAATTGTAACACTATTCATAGTCTAGTAAATTTTGTTCGTAATTTGTGTTCAATGGACCTCATTTTTATCATTATACTTCCCATCTAATACCATATTTTAATCCAGGGTTCAACTATCTTAGATCTAAAGAAGCACCTTCAATTAACCATTTAAAGTACTATAAAATAAGGTAAGACTTTTACTTGAGAAAGATTGGGTACACTTGTAGGATTAAAGTTCTCGCAATCATCAAGATTTATTGGCACACAGACACAACCTGCAATATGAAGTAATGGATGACTACAATTTAGTGAAATGGTCCTTAATATGTGACTGGTTTGCAAATTGATTGGTAGAAAATAAGGTTACAAATAGATCTACATGAAAATTTATGAGGACAATCTACTGTAATCATCAAAATAGATGAAAAGTGCAAAGGAAAGAGCCAAGCTACATCTCTAGAGCCTAAAAAAAACACATGTAAGAAACATAAAAAAAAAGAACAAACCAGTTTTTTGGATGAATACAAAATGGTGCCTTCAGGAAGTGATTCATATGCTTTCACACCTGACAGGACATTAAGAAGATTTTAGTCTTCCTCTGTGAAATTAACTACTTACAGAAAAAATCCATAAACCAATATTAGATACCTCCATGTCTAGCTGAGGGTAGGTATAAGAGAAAAAAAATTCCTAAATGCAATGCCAAAAAATATCAATGTGTGTGTAGGTTTGTATTACTCAAAATATCATTTCACTGCCTAAGGAAAAATACCAAAGTGATGTTTTAAATTTCAGTCTTCACATAGGCTCTCTTATTGCTACACATGCATATACAAGCATTATTCGAGCTCTAAAATATTCAAATATTAAGGATTTAATTAGATGTAAGATGGAAAGTTGTTGTTTAGACATAATCTATCATCTTTTACATATCTTTATTCACTCCTAGCGCTTCAGATAAATTTGTGTAAATGAGACAGAAATGTGAATCTTTTATGACAAAGAAAAATCTTAAAAGGAGGGGGGAGAGAGAAAAGGGTAGGGGGCAAGAGAATGCTTGAATGTATAGCAAAGTATAACATTTTGATCATTATAACAATGAAATGAATCTTAAGTTTGAAGCATTAATATCATTTACAACATTTATGATCAAGAATGAATGTAAGTAGAGAAACTTTTGCATACCTCAGATGGTACAAAATTTCATGGTTAATTGGAAGCCTCCCATCAACAACAAGATCCAAATATCTATGTATCTATCTCAATCGAGCCTCTAAACCCTTCAGAGCTGTCAATTTTTCCACTAACCTGTTATGCACAAAAGTCAAATTTTAGAGTTATGTCACCACTAAAAATAGAAGAAACAAAGCTTTGAAACCAAATCCACACACAACACAATGTGGTATTCATACAAAGTCCATACAAACAAACTAAACTCAGAACATTGGAATGGAAACAACTTCAAATTATGATGCAGAGCATGGATTCAGGTATAAAGAATCATTTTTCTGCCACCATAGTGAAAAGTTAGCACTTTCTTTCATGCATATGGTTTGATATTAAGGTGATGCATTTCTTATATTGAATAGTGCATTACCTTATTGAGCTTCTCTTAGTTTTGAGAATAGTTTAATATTCTCTACTTAGCAGGGCCAACCATGTGACAGTGTAAGCTAATTTGGCCCCTCCCCTCCCTCCTCACATCACTCTCAATTCCCCATACCCGATCATATAACATTAATCATTCATTCATCCATTAATAACATTCATTCATTCATCCATGAATAACATAACATTCATTCATTAACATATAAAATTCATTAATTAACATATTCAAATTCATTCATTAACATATAATAATCATTCTTTCAGTTTTTACATATTATCAAAAATATGGTTGTCATGATATGATTACAATCACTTTTTTTTTCCTTTTTAAAGCTAAAAAATCTAAAGTGGAGTATCGTTTTCTAAATCATCTATCCCCCCTTTAGTTGTTCCACCCTTTGCTCGTGATCTTAATGTATACCTAGTCATACGCTCCCGGCGTGGATGCCACTTTGCAAGGAGGTGCTACAATAACAAAAGAAATATTAAGTGATATGTTTTGTATTATTGTTAAAAGTATTTAATTAATTAAAAGAACATTAGAGTGGTTCTTTTTACTTGATAGGTCCACATCATGTTCCTGAACTTTTGTTATAGACTCATGCTCAACATGTTGAACACTCTCTAAATCATAATCTACAGTTGAAACACGAAAGGTTACATTAATTAATACACCAATTGATGCAATATATTTAAAATAACATGAGAATGGTCCTCTTTTTGCCTAATGGGGCCCACATCATATTCCTTATATTCTAGCTGATCATGCTCAACATTGATCACGCTCTACATGCTCTAAAGTTGAAACACGAAAGGTTACATTAATTAATACACCAATTGCAATTAAATATGTTTAAAAGAACTTTAGAGTGGTCCTCTTTACCTAATGGGGCCACATCATGTTCCTGATCTTCTCTAGCTTGTTCATGCTCAACATGTTGATCACGCTCTACATGCTCTAAAGTAACAGGATGCACACCATGACCTTCATCTATAGGTTGTACTCCACCCTCACCAGGCTACATTCTAATGTCATGTGTAGTATTATCATTGCTTGAATGTTTAAAACAAATAGGCATGTAATTACTTTATGGTGGAAATTAATATTGAATAGATTGCACAAGTATTCAATTTTGAATAAACTTTATTGAGTTTATTTACCTGCGTGTCGAATGCAGTGGAAGATTGTGTTTGCCCAGTCAAGACTCTTAGGCATTCAGCCACGGCTCCATAGCCTTGCTGGAAGGCAATCTTCAAGTCCTCTTCTGTGGGAACTCTGTTGAATTTAGAGCCCTACATTTTTGCATAAGATCATGAATTTTGCTTCTATGGTGTGATAAAACCAAAATTGTTTTTAATTTATTGTTTGGATCATATTTCATTTAATTGATCTTACAATTACGTGCGGCTAATTTCATACTCGCCACGGTGAAGTTTGTGCCGTGTTTTCTAGTCTTGCCTTTGTTTCCCTTCAATGTCGGACAGCCTATGAAAAGTTTGAAATACGTTAGATTATGTAAAAAGAAAGAGTAATCAATATATAATTACATTGTTGATAGTATCACATACCTTCCTTGGCTCGGTAGTGTCTTTCCTTTTTTCTTTTCATCCTTCTCCTTTCCATCCGACAATAGGTCCTTCCACTCCCTCTCTGGAATCATGGGGGGATGCTCGTACTTTTTGTTCTTCTTTAAAAGTATTTCTCTTGTTCCCTCACATACTTTAGATAGGTACCAACTTTCTTGGACCTTTAGTTCGAGTTGAATGTTTTAATATCATAGAAGAGAGCACAAATAAGCCAGTTAATGAGCTCATTTTAAATCTTGATTTGGGAATTCCACCGTGTACGTATGGTGGGCTCAAAGAGTTTCAATGTAATATCACTTAGATGTTTATAAAAAACATTATTTCCTACAAAATGATCATGGGATCAATAGTCTAAAAAGAGCGATCAATAAGTTAATTTCAATTGGATTATATATAATAATAATTAAAACATTTTAAAGTACCTAGGACCTTCTCTATCTTTATGGGAACGAAATCCTTAGTCACCACAAATGTGACCGGAAATATTTTCGTACTAGTAATATGGGAAGATCTAGGAAATGTTGTTAAAATATCACTAGTACTAGTGGCCTCTACATCCCGGTACATATCTGGCGTATGTTTTGGCTGTATTACATTTGCCGGAAGTGCCTGCGGATGTCTACATGGTATGTGTTGTTGACATTTTAGACAACAATATAGGAACGAATGATGGGGTCAGATGATGTGATGTATGCGTAGGAAGATTAGGATGGACACTTGTACCAACCCCTACTCCTTGGGCAGCTACTGAGCCTGCGATCATGGCCGGGAGCATCATGAGGAGGAAAATAACCCTATAAAAACAACACATATTTTAGTTCATGACATAAAAGAGTACAAAATATAAAACCATGAATGAACTTATGTTATAATTAAAGACCTCATGACAACTTACTTACAAGTTTTGTGATCTCTCAGTGAATATTTTAACCCTCTCTCTTATTTCATCTATTTGAGGAACTATGAATAACAACTTAAGGATTTCTTCGTTGCATTTTGGTCTTCTTATCCTTATCGAGGAGGGTTTGTTGAATAGGTGTCGTATCACATAATGTTGCACCTCCTATGGATGCTCTTGTCCTCTAGCTGGTGCCTTTCTGCGATTAGTCGGCGCAGCAAAATATTAAAAACATTATCAACGAAATTAAGCAATGACATAAAAACAACATAATAATACGACATTTTGCTCATATCTAATTTGTACAATTACAATGAGGAGATTTAAACACAGTAGATAGAAGAGCACATGAAGATACATCACGATTTGTGCTCTAGGCCAGAGCCTTCTCCGTATGATCAATGTCCCCCTGTGACAAAAATTAAATGTAAAAAAACATTACCGAAATGAAACCAATAGACTTATGAAAGAAAACATAAGAATAAAATGGTATATTGGAGTCATTAATTGGAGGAGTTAGGTAAAATGGAACATGGTCACGTACCACCCATAATAGCTATGTTTTGTAACTTCATGATTCAAGTATAATCGATTGTAACTCTCTCCCTATGATTATTGATTTTACTCCTTTGTCTGAATACGGTTTCCCTACATGCGCCCTCAAATACTTCCAATTGGGTTGCTTGTTTGTTGACCCAAGTCGTATACTATTTATAAACTCTTCAATATTCCCTGATGCTTTTGGCCTTATGTCAATGTACATAGACATTCCTTTATTTTGATCCATATATTTTAGTTGTATATAATTTTCTGACAGTGCATACCTACACATACTTTGTGTATATCAGACAATTGCATCCAATATTTATATTTATAAAAGGGTCAACATACTCCATCAATTCAGTAACTTTGTCGTAACAGACATTTATGCCGTCAATGCAAAATAGGCCCAAACCATGTAATGACGATGGTGTTATGCGATATATCCTCTCGTTGACACAAAAATTAGTGTTTATTGAAGGAAGTTCCTTGGGTACCCATTATTTCCATAGATGTTTGTACCTCAAGGGCACCTCGATGTCGCGTATGCTCTCATTATCATAAGAACATGACCCAACAAATGAGAAACAATTCCATGCGTTTCTAAAAATTTCTTAATCTTTCTAGTTGATATCCCTCTTTTAGACCTACTATATGTCTCACTTTCCTCTTCTCTTCTTGAATTTCCCTTGCTCGAGGAAGACATATCTGACAAATACCTATTTGGTGGTACTGCACTCATAAGGATGTTGGATGAAGTTCTTTCATGGTGATGTGATCCTAAGGTGACATTATGATTAATCTATCATTTCATTGCTAGAATTTCACAGGTTATAAGGTAATCAAGTCTTGATAGATTGCAAGCTATTGTTACTACCGTCCAAATGTGTCCATCACAAATCAAATCTACTTAACGTTTTAACTCCCAAACCTTGTAACAAGTGTTAAATGTGACTATGGTCCACCAGTTACACAACCAAGGCCTCAAATGTATTCTCTAATTGTAATCAAAGGACTTTTTCTCTTCATTCAAGTAAATAAACTTGAAGGGAAACACCACCAAGTGGTTTATTGGACACCTACATGACTAAAAATAGCAGCAAATTTACATTTAATTTCCATATGTCTAAGTGGTTAACGGGGAGGGAGTGTGTACTAGGCCTGGTTAAGTCATCATAAGTTTATGCTTTGGAATAATTTTTTTTAAGTCATCTTAAATCTTCCTATGTCTAATTGCTAGGAGACTTTTGGTATGTTTTAAGGTAGGATGATTGATGAAAGAGCCCAAAGAGCCTTTCTCCATGGTATCCAGGTACACATAGCAACGGTCTTCTCTTATACGGTTGGACATGATTTAAAGAACTTAGCTAGGAATCATTCATTTAACCTAAGGTTTTCTCATAATGCCATCATTGGAATAGTATGATCAAATTCTTCTATTATGAAGAATTGGTCTATGTATATCTAGTAATCTCACTATAAATGTTTGTAAGGATAAAATGACTAATTGCATCAGGTAGGAGAGAATCAACTTTGAGTTCTTCAAAGATTATATTCCTCTATTCATAATTTTTAAGGGTTTGTGTGTGAAGGAGGTTATCACTACCAAGAAGGGAGGAGACCTTTCCTTGTGATGGAACTTCAAAATTTTCTCTTTGTGTTCCATTTTTATCTTGCCTTATGTCTCTGGTCATCTATGGTGTTTGGGAAAAGCCTAAGGTTGGGGTTTTACCTTTGTCTTCATGTAAAACCATAGTGTTTATCTTACGCCTTAGGTGGGATCTTTTTGGCCGTTACTTTTTGGAATATCACAAGGTGGTCCAATTGGCTGGTGACACGTGTGCTTTCTGGCCTGATGCTTGTTTGCTCCTTCTTTTTCTATAAGAAGGATTTCAAGGCCAGAAGTACAGGTTAGGAAGTTAGATATTTTTGGTCGAGTCTAGATGAAGTTGTAGAGCAAATTGCAAAGTCTAATGGTTTTAGGGAAAATGCAATTTAGGTTTTGAGTCATTCTGTAGTAGGTTTTGAATTCATGGGGATTCAATGTTTTATGACAGTACTGGCATTTGAATTGATATGATTAATTTTAACTCATGTCTCTCCATTGTACAAGCATATCTGAATTTTAAATAAAATGATCAAGGGTTGTTTCGTTCATCTCACTATTGTGGTGTGTATGATTCTTGTTTTAGCTTTAATTCAAGGAATTCATTAACATGCTTGAATGGGATTATAGGTGGATATTTTTTGTAGAAGGATTTGATAAGTAGTATTAGGTTAGAATGCATATTGATGAGATTGTAAAGCAATGTTATCAAAGATCTTATATGTTATGTGTTAAATTTGTCATAAACCCTTAGATGCTTATAAATTTGACTCCTCCAATGGATATATGGCACTGATATAAGTTGTACTTATTCATATGGTTCAGTATTTGTTTGCCTTTACCTAGAGTTTGCTACAAATTACAAATCAATGACTATCTTATACTGTGAAATGTTGTAGTTATCTCATGCTCCAAATAGTTTATATTATTGATAAACAGCCAATTCTATTCAGTATTATCCTATTATGTTGAGCTATTCAATGAGATTATCTATTGTTGTTAATGTTGTTTATGATGGTGGTGGAGAGGTTGTAAACGCATTAAGGGATCACCCTCTCGGTTATTGCAGAGCCCAAAGTGTAGGAGGTCTTTAAAATCCTCGTCAGTTGGTCCAGGTCCTTCGAGCTGCCCTTTTTGGAATTGGAAATTCCATAGGTAGATTAGAAGATCAACCTACTTACCGTAAAAACAACCAACACCTTGCATATGTTTGTGGTGGAGATATTAAAGAATAATTGTATGCCTCTATTTTAATTAATTAGATCTACCTTAGCCTAGCATATACTTGGGCTAAGTCTACAATTGCTTCAGACTCATACGATGGAGGCTATGTGTGATGAAATCCTAGACCTCAACCAAGATGTGGGTAGATTATGGGAGTTTTGCCAAGACCTGAGGCTAGTCAATAAAAATGTGAAAGACTAAGCTATTTTATTTTTTTTGTCTTATCTTATACCATTTTATGAGAATAGGGGTGCCAATGTACAAGAAGATCTTTGGAAACTAGGCATGAAAATTGTAGGTTAAAGAGAATGGGGGTACCAAACTTACAGTACTCATTTCCCCTTGGTCGTCGATTTTCCCTGAGTGCCCTCAACCTCGTCCTCGGCACTGGTATTGACCTTGTTTTCACTCCTCCAAACACTTCCTCGACGTTGATATTGACCTTGTTTTCACTCCTCCAAACTCTTCGTCGGCATTGGTATTGACCTTGTTTTAACTCCAAACTCTTCCTCGGCGCTGGCATTGACCTTGTTTTCACTACTCCAAACTCTTCCTCGGCCACTTTGATATTGACCTTTCCTTCTCAATTTGATGGCTGGCACGTTTAGTTAGGTTTCTGATATTAATTAATTAAAATTTTAGGCGCCATTTAGCTGGGTTTTAATATTCTACAATATAGTTAAGTATATAATAACTTTTCTTTACATAATAAATAATAAATTATTCAACTTATAATTATATATTATATTCTTTAACAAAATTTATTAAATCGTATAAAATTATTATAATTAATAATTAATAATAAGTATATTTTTATATAATACAAAATATAATTAATATAATATATATTTAATATAATAGTAATATATATTAATATGAGAGAGAGAAACTATATTTTGATTGGTTGTTTCATGTCAATAATCCAAGGATGGCATGTGTCCTTGGGGAGTTATGCTCAAGGTAGCATGCCATTTGATTAAAGATATGATAGTTCTCCTTTAATACCTCTTCAATGTACCCATTGCACACTTAAGGAGACAAAGATAAATATATATCGGGAAGAAAATATAGAGAGAGGGGGAGATAATGAAAAACATACAAATAGAAGGGAGACAAAGAGATAGAGAGGGGTAGAGAGATAAAGAGATAAGGATGAATAGATGAGGATATAGGGAGTTTGGTTAATATCTCCATGTTCACTCTCTATGTCTATATCTCCCACTATCTATCACTCCCTCTTCCCCCTCTATCAGATGAGCTATCTCTCCCTCTTCCCCCTTTCTCTCATTCACTCCATCTCTCCCTCCAACTCTCCTACTCTATATCTCTATCTCTATTTCTCTTTTTATCTCCCTCTCACTCCTCTCTCTATCTCTTTCTATCTATATCCCTTTTCTCTCCCCCTCTCCTATCTACCTCTCTATCTCTCACCCATCTCTCCTCCCTACTATCCATCGACTCTCTATCTCCACCTCTCTTCCTTTCTCTTCCCATATATCTCCATCTCTCTTTCTCTTCCCATATATCTCTATCTCTCTCTCTTTCTCTCCCAATCTATCTCTATCTCCCCATATATTAACTAAGAATCCATCCAAGCATACAATAGTATATGTTGGTAAAACTATAATAGTGTTTTATTAAACTATAAGTAACATTTATCTTTCTAATGTCAAGCCTTCTTATAAAAATAGTGTTTTATTAAACTATAAGTAGATTATTGTCACCACTCTTCCTTCAACATGAAATGCCAAATGTGGAAATTGTTTTGTTACTTTTGTCAAGTTTCATTAACCAAGCTATTTACCGGGTTGAATAAATGATAGGGAAATTGGGGTTGGAGGAACCAATCACAAGTTCCTGCTCTAGGTCTTTCCTTATAAGACCTCCTTGGTGCTTGGCTTCACCAATCTAACCTATAGGCCCCTCCTCATGACTAGGTGCCCCTAGTTTGTCTGACCAACCCCTCTCCTATCCACATGTTGTCCTTCTACCAAGCTAACCTTGGTGCTTCGCCACATTCTCTTCATTGGCCCTTACTCTTCTTTAAAGACCAAATATCCACAACCTTATGTTAGTTTCTTGCAGGGGTGTGTAGATGCTAGGATGGCTTCCAGATGATCAAACTAGGGTTCTTGTTCCATCCCAAGACTCCAACTAACCAACGCTTTCACAAAATGCTCTCCTAGGGTTTGGAAAGGCTACAAGCCTTGAGCCCCCAATTAGGCCTCTGAACAGAGGTAAAATGCTTTTCCCTACTAAACCCACCAAAGGACTTAGGTTCTTTGTTTAATGTTTGATTTTCTCATGCCTATGCCTCAAAGATTCCTAGGTTTTTAGCCCTGTGCAGGCCGTACACTGTCCAAATACAAAAGTGGTCAAGAACCCTAGGGTTTTAAGCTGCTCAAAACTGTTTTAGGACTGTCAAAAAGTTCTCCTATCAAATGAGTTGCTAGAACCTTCCCCTAACCACCATGCACTGCTAAGACCTCCAACAAAATTCTACAAAAATAATTTCTTCAAGATCTCACATCCCCTGCAAGTTATAAGTCTTTTTCTCCAAGTCTGCCCCAACCGGACCTACACTAGCTCGACTAGGGCAAAGCTTTACAAGCATCTCCTGCATTGCCAAAAACTCTAATAACTCCCATATTTACAAGGAGGGATCCTAGACACTATTCCCAAGAGGCCGTACAATTTGTACGGTGGGAAGGTGCTCTAGGACTCCATTATTTCAAAACTGCCTATTACAGGCCAGAAAATACAAGAAACAAAAATATTTACAAATGCAAGATGAATATGATTTACAAAACCAAAAAGACAGCACAAAAATCTTGCTCAATATCAATACTACATTCTACAAACAAGATGACAGTGAGTTTACTCCATTAAAGCTCAAAAAGAATGCAAAATACAAAAAAAACTGTCTCCAAACGTTGTTTCCTTCAGCTTGCAAAATGTCACACTAACAAAAATGCCTCCAACCCTATCATATGGTCGAAGCATGCCTTAAATAGGCCTTCACAACAATTTAGATGCTTGGGTCGAGCTCCTAGATGACCTAATGGTGAGTGTTATAAAACACACTGTGTATTCTAACACCTTGCCAACTTTTGACAACTTAACACAATGATGTTGTAAAGCTATATTGAACACTTGTCACCTTCTTTCCCAAAGTTCAAAAACAACCCTAAGCACCTAAAACAATGGTCAACATGACCTTATGATAGCACAACAAAAACAAGAACTTCAACAAAACTCCAACAATATTCCTTTCCCAGGTGCTCTTGCACCATTCTCCCCCTCTCAGTACAAACAACTAAGGAATTTTAGGAGAGATCAGAGACATATCAATGCCTTGCTTCTTAAAGTCTACTTCTTCTACCCAGGTAGCTTCTGATTCATGCTTATCCTTCCATTTGACAAGATGCTCCATGTACACCTTGTGCCTTGTAGTCTTCTTCACTCTTGACTCCAAGATTTTCTCTACTTGGAGCTTGTCTGGAGTTGGTATGGACATGTTGTTGATGTCCTTGAAGATCTCCTTGCTGTCCTAATCCAAATCCTTGACTGTCCCTTTATACTTGATCAAATCAGCAACATTGAACACCGGTGAGATCCCTAGATCAATAGGTAACTCCACCTTGTATGCATTATGCCCATACGTGGCCAATACCTTGCAGGGACCCACTCTCTTCATCTGTAGCTTGGTTGACATTCCTTTCTACAACCTTGATTTGTTAAGGTGGACCATAACATAGTCCCCAACTGCAAATTGTACATCCTTCCTTGACAAATCAACTTTCTCCTTCAACTTTTGGGTTGCTGCTGTGACTATTTTCTTGACCTGCTCATGAATCTCCTTCATGGTCTGAGTGAAGTCTTCTGCATGTCCACTCCTATTCTCCATAGATCCAAGGTCCCTGAGTTCACAAATGCCTCTTGGGTGCATCCCATACACAACTTCAAATGGACTCTTCCCTATTGTTCTATTGACACTGTCATTATAAGCATACTCAGCTTGGGAGATAACCATATCCCATGTCTATCCATACTCCTTGGTTAGACACCTTAAAAGATTACCCAACACTCTGTTAACCACCTCTGTTTGACCATCGGTCTGAGGATGGTAAGCTGATCCAAATGACAGATTTGTACCCAATCTTCTCCATAGAGTCTTCCAAAAGTGACTCATGAACTTCACAGCTCTGTCAGAAACTATGCTTAAAGGTAAGCCATGGATCCTCACAACCTCCTTGAAGAAAAGGTGAGCTATGTAGCTTGCATCATGAGTAGTTTTGCAGGGAATAAAATGACTCATCTTGCTAAATCTGTCTACCACAACATAAACACTATCAAAACCAGTCTTGGTCTTAGGAAGACCTACACAAAATCCATGCTCACACACTCCCATAGGTTAGGATGGGCGGGGGTTGATATAAACCAGCATTGCTAGCTCCTCCCTTAGCTTTCATACACACACACATTGTTCCACACTGTTTAAACATCTCTTACCAACTTAGGCCAATAATAGAATCCTTTGCAATCTAAAGTCTTATTGATGCCAAAATGCCCACTAAGACTGCCATTATGTTTTTCTTGAATCAGATTTTCCCTCATTGACCCTCTTGGAACACATAACTGATTGCCCTTAAATAACAGTCCATTTTGTAGTGTATACTCAGAATATTGGCTATGAAAATGATTCTCAAAATCAAAACATACCTTGTAAGCTTCTGAGAAGTCTTCATCTTCACCATAGAGGTCTTTGAAACTCTCTAATCCAATGCTCTTTAGCTGTATCTCTTGCACTGTCAACAACCTTCTGCTTAATGCATCTGCAACCTTGTTCATTTGTCCTTTCTTGTGCTTGATGGTAAAATTAAAAGCTTGGATGTATTCCTTCCATTTCAAATGCCTATTACTTAGCTTCTCTTGGGTGTTGATATAACTAAGTGCCTGGTTATCAGTAAAAACCACAAACTCTTTGGGTAACAAATAATGCCTCCACTTCCTAAGAGGTTTTGCACTAAAGCATATAATTCTAGATCATGAGAGTGAGAGTAAAACATGGCCCCATTAGGCTTTTCACTAAAAAATTTTCCCAGGCCTACCTTCACCATTCAGTATTCCCTCCCCTCTTTTCATCCCGCTTGCATCACATCAGTGAACAACTTGTCAAAACTAGGGTAATAATAAGATAAGTTTGATTTGCCGCACTTCTTGTTTAGGTTTCTCAAACCCTTTATCAGCCTCTTGAGGTCCCACTTAAACTTTATTTTCAGACCACCTTTGATAGTATCTAGGACTGGTGCACATATACCACTAAAATTCCTTATGAATTTTCTATAGAACTAAGCCAAACCATGAAAACTTTTTACCTCTATTGTTGTGGTTGGTGTAGGCCAGTTTAGGATGGCTTCCACCTTGCTTGGATCCATCTTCAACGTTCCTTGGGATACTACAAAACCCAAATACACAAGTTCCTACTTGAAGAACTCACACTTCTCAAGATTGATTTCCAACTTCTCTTCTTGCAACCTTTTAAGAACCATCTCCACATGCTTGAGGTGTTCTTCTGATGTCTTACTGAAAATCAGTATGTCATCAGATATCACTACAAAGATCACTGTAGAATCCTTAAGCACTTCATTCCCGTGATCCTGTAGACATGCTGGGCTGAGAATGGTATACTTTCCACTCATATAATATCTTATTTATCTTTGGTGTATTCCACTCATCACCATCCTTAATTACGATCAGTGGTAACCACTCTGGGAATCCAACTTTATGGAAGGCACAAGAGCACGCACTCGAGACCTTAATCCGTCAGTCTTCAATTCTAGGAATAGGAAGCTTCTATACCTAATGGTGGAATCTATTTAACACCGATCAGTACAAAGGTCACCTCCACTTACCTCCTTTCTTTGGTTGCTAAAACCCTTTGGCAGCGCACGTAAGGTACGTGCTCTTTTGAATCAAGCCTTGATCAATAATTCTTACGCGCCTGGCTACCTCTGGTTCTACTTTCGGTGTAAGTTTGTATGTTGCTTTGTTAGGCAATGAGGCTCCAGGTATGAAGTCAATTTGATGACTTATTGTTCTCTTTGGTGGTAAAGTTGCAGGTGTACCATCACTAACTATGCTCTTGTACTTATCAAGCAACCTTTGGACTGCTTCTGGTAAGACTGTCTTTTTAGCCTTTTCTTCCTCTTTGGATTGCATCATGATCACATATCCTTCATTCCCTTGGTGTAGGTCCTTAAGAAACTCCTTACCACTGCTCAACATGATGTTAGGTGTCTTGGACTATCCTTCATCTTCTTCTAACAGTGACTGCAACTTGAAGGTTCTTCCATCCTTCTTGAATGATATGGTGTTCTCTTTCCCATCATAAATGGCACTTCTATCATATTGCCATGGTCTGCCCAGTAGTAGATGGCATGCATCCATGGGTAGTACATCACAAATTAACTTGTCTTTAAATCCTCCAATAGAAAATTCCACCGTTATTTGCTCATTAACTAAAACACTCTGCCCTTTGTTCAGCCATGTGACCTTGTAGGGGTTATTGTGAGGTACCTTCTCCAATTTCAGTTTAGTTACTGCCTCCTCTAAGATTATATTATCTGTTGAACCAGAATCTACAATGACCTTGCACACTTTTCCAAGTATCTTGCACCTTACTCTAAAAAGAGCTCTTCTCTGTTTAGGTTCCTCTTTGACTGACTGCCTGATCAAAACTCTGTTAAACATCAGATTCTCTCCTACCTCAAATTCTATATGACTGATTTCAGATGCTTTAGGACTCATGGTGTCCTCTTGTGCATAGGCCACTCTCTTTTCATTTCTTGATGAGGAAGCTTTCTCTGGGCATCTATAAGCAAGATGGCCTATTTGGTTACAATGATAACACTTTATGTTTGCAAAATAAGAGTTGCTCATGCCTGCTCCTCTTCCTCTGTTTGAACCTCCTTGAGGTCCTCTTCCTCTGTTAAATCCACCTCTAGAAGATGTTTCACCTCCATGCTCAGTGAGTTTTGCTTCTCCTTGATTTCTTTGGTCACTGCCTCTACCTTGGTAGCCACCACACTGTCCTCTTTGATCTCTTTGATCTTTGCCTTTGCCTCTGCCCTTAGAAGCCTGATCTTGCTTCCTTTTGTTCCTTTCCTCAATCTTGTTAGCCAACTGATAACATTGGTGTACTATCTTAGGACTCAAAAGAGCCATCTCCTCTTGGATGTTCCATTTCAAACCATTAAGGTATCTAGCTACCTTGAGACTCACATCCTCTGTCACATTATATCTCATGCAAAGTTTTTGAAACTCCTCAGTGTAAGTGTTTAAATCTTGGTCTTTTTGTCTCATACTTTGCCTCTTCTTGTGCAATTGAATCTCATAGTCATCTGGCATGTAGGCTTCCTTCACCTTGGCGACCATTCCTTTCCAAGTTGATATGGGTTGTTTTCCTTCTTTTTCCCTCTCTGTCTGAATAAACTTCCACCATGTCAAAGCTGATCCTCTCAATCTTGACTTAGCAACCTTCACCTTTTGTGCTTCAGTGACTCCATCACACTCAAAATGATTCTCCATGCCTTCTATCCAGACCATAACTAAATCAGGTTCCATTTTTCCACTAAAAAGCGGTATACCTTAGAGTGCTTTCCCACTCAAAGCTTTCAATGCCTTCAAGAAAGGCTCCTCCTTCAAAATAGGGTCAGGTACAGGGGTCTTATCTTCCTCAGCTATCTCTTCCTCCTTTGGTATTCTTCCCTCAAACTGTGCACTCCTCACTGCTGCCTCAAGTTGGGCTATTCTTTCCCTCAATTGTTTATTGTCTTCTTCCTGCTCTTCAACCATCTTAGCCAGTTCTGCATTGGTCACCATGGTGGAAGAATCACTAGACTCAGGGTCTAACATACAAGTTTCTTTCCCAAATCTTTAACTTGCTCTGATACCAATCTGATAGGGAAATTGGGGTTGGAGGAACCAATCACAAGCTCCTGCTCTAGGTCTTTCCTTATAAGACCTCCTTGGTGCTTGGCTTCAACAATCTAACCTATAGGCCCCTCCTCATGACTAGGTGCCCCTAGTTTGTCTGACCGACCCCTCTCCTATCCACATGTTGTCCTTCTACCAAGCTAACCTTGGTGCTTCGCCACATTCTCTCCATTGGCCCTTACTCTTCTTTAAAGACCAAATATCCACAAACTTATGTTAGTTTCTTGCAGGGGTGTGTAGATGCTAGGATGGCTTCCAGATGATTAAACTAGGGTTCTTGTTCCATCCCAAGACTCCAACTAACCAACGCTTTCACAAAATGCTCTCCTAGGGTTTGGAAAGGCTACAAGCCTTGAGCCCCCAATTAGGCCTCTGAACAGAGGTAAAATGCTTTTCCCTACTAAACCCACCAAAGGACTTAGGTTCTTTGTTTAGTGTTTGATTTTCTCATGCCTATGCCTCAAAGATTGCTAGGTTTTTAGCCCTATGCAGACCGTACACTGTCCAAATACAAAAGTGGTCAAGAACCCTAGGGTTTTAAGCTACTCAAAACTATTTTAGGACTGTCAAAAAGTTCTCCTATCAAATGAGTTTCTAGAACCTTCCCCTAACCACCATGCACTGCTAAGACCTCCAACAAAATTCTGTAAAAATAATTTCTTCAAGATCTCACGTCCCCTACAAGTTATAAATCTTTTTCTCCAAGTCTGCCCCAACCAGACCTGCACTGGCTCACCTAGGGCAAAGCTTTACAAGCATCTCTTGCACTGCCACAAACTCTACTAACTATCATATTTACAAGGAGGGAGCCTAGACACTATTCCCAAGAGTCTGTACAATTTGTATGGTGGGAAGGTGCTCTAGGACTCCATTATTTCAAAACTGCCTGTTACAGGCCAGAAAACATAGGAAACAAAAATATTTACAAATGCAAGATGAATATGATTTACAAAACCAAAAATACAGCACACAAAGCTTGCTCAATGTCAATACTACATTCTACAAACAAGATGACAATGATTTTACTCCATTAAAGCTCAAAAAGAATGCAAAATACAAAAAAAATTGTCTCCAAACGTTGTTTCCTTCAGCTTGCAAAATGTCACACTAACAAAAATGCCTACAACCCTATCATATGGTCAAATCATGCCTTAAATAGGCCTTCACAACAATTTATATGCTTGGGTCGAGCTCCTAGATGACCTAATGGTGAGTGTTATAAAACACACTGTGTATTCTAACACCTTGCCAACTTTTGACAACTTAACGCAATGATGTTGTAAAGCTATACATTGATTTGGCGATATAGCATTTAAACATACTGAAAGTTCTGCTCAACCTGGCACTAAAAATAGTCCAACCGCCATTATGATGCTTGTAAAAACAAGAACTAAGCAAAAGAGCTCAAGCAGCGATTCATTTCCTAAGTGCTCCTGCGCAATAGGGTGTCATTATGACCTTCATCTCTTTAAAATAATTAAGACAAATATTAAGCAAGTTAGGAAGGGAGAAAGCTAACTCCTTCAAAATAAAGGTGATTGTGGTTTGTTGGTTTTCTTAATATATACTTAGTTCCTCTAGGATAAATAAGTCACTTTAGATCATTTTCTTAGTTGTGTATCCTAACTAATATAGAGTAAGCTTTTTCATTTTAATTGACTACTACATAAAAGTTTATGTGTTGAAAGAATTGTTTCCATTCTTTGTAGTTTTTACATTGGAATACAAATCATATTTAATTTCATGTCAATATACTTCTTTCATAAAGATATTTGTTTGAAATAAGTGCTTCATAACCCATCTAATCAAATCATAATTAACCTATCAAAAAGGCAATAGGAATTTTCTAAATAAAAGAACACTTGACCCAATCATAAGTGTATGGCCTTCGAAGAAAGGAGTGATCCACCTTAGCAATAACAACTACTTGATTTAGACCTGGGTATTTGCAAGATCATGATGGGCCAAAAAGTGGCAACATGAAAAAAGTAGTGTTTTGAACTCGCCAAAAAACGTGAAAATCCTGAGTTGAATTTTGTTTTGGATTGGGTGTCAGTACATTGCTCCATGGCAATGCCCAAGCCAAAGTACTAAAAATCGAATATTTGATTTTTTTTGGATATCCAATTCGTGTCTAATATCTAATTTTAAAAACATTTTAAAATGTAATATTTTGGTGCTATAAATTGCATATCCGATCTAAATCGAATATCCAATTTTTGCACACATATACCCAAGATTAATTAGGAGGTGGAGAGTGGGAAAGAGAGAGAGAGAGAGATGGAGAGAG
>VDFB02271358.1:856638360-856786307 GCA_007258455.2 Sequoia sempervirens | reverse complement strand
AAAGGTGTAAGATAAACACTAGGGTTTTACATGAAGACAAAGGTAAAACCCCAACCTTAGGCTTTTCCCAAACACCATAGATGACCAGAGACATAAGGCAAGATAAAAATGGAACACAAAGAGCAAAATTTTGAAGTTCCATCACAAGGAAAGGTCTCCTCCCTTCTTGGTAGTGATAACCTACTCCACACACAACCCTTAAAAATTATGAATAGAGGAATATAATCTTTGAAGAACTCAAAGTTGATTCTCTCCTACTTGATGCAATTAGTCATTTTATCCTTACAAAAATTTATAGTGATTACTAGAGGCACATAGAACAATTCTTCATAATAGAAGAATTTGATCATACTTTTCCAATGATGGCAATATGAGAAAACCTTAGGTTAAATGAATAATTCCTAGCTAAGTTCTTTAAATCATGTCCAATCATATAAGAGAAGACCACTACTATGTGTACCTAGATACTATGGAGAAAGGCTATTTCGGCTCTTTCATCAATCATCCTACCTTAAAACATACCAAAAGTCTCCTAGCAATTAGACATAGGAAGATTTAAGATGACTTAAAAAAAAATTATTACCAAAGCATAAACTTATGATGACTTAACCAGGCCTAGTACACACTCCCTCCCCGTTAACCACTTAGACATATGGAAATTAAATGTAAATTTGGTGCTATTTTTAGTCATGTAGGTGTCCAATAAACCACTTGGTGGTGTTTCCCTTCAAGTTTATTTACTTGAATGAAGAGAAAAAGTCCTTTGATTACAATTAGAGAATACATTTGAGGCCTTGGTTGTGTAACTGGTGGACCATAGTCACATTTAACACTTGTTACAAAGTTTGGGAGTTAAAGCGTTAAGTAGATTTGATTTGTGATGGACACATTTGGACGGTAGTAACAATAGCTTGCAATCTATCAAGACTTGATTACCTTATAACCTGTGAAATTCTAGCGATGAAATGATAGATTAATCATAATGTCACCTTGGGATCACATCACCATGAAAGAACTTCATCCAACATCCTTATGAGTGCAGGTACCACCAAATAGGTATTTGTCAGATTTGTCTTCCTCAAGCGAGGGAAATTCAAGAAGAAGAAGAAAGAAAGTGGATATGTAGTATGTCTAAAGGGAGAATTAATTGAGGTCAAAGATTAGAAGAAAATTCTATAAACGCATGGAATTTTTTCTTGCTGAAGGGGGTCATGTTCTTATGATGATGAGATCATAGGCGATGTTGAGGTTCCCTTGAGGTACAAACATCTACGGAAACAATGGGTACCCAAGGAACTTCCTCCAATAAACATCGATTTTTGTGTCAACGAGAGGATATATTGAATAGCACCATCGTCATTACATGGTTTGGGCCTATTTTGCATAGACGACATAAATTTTTGTTATGACAAAGTTCTGAATTGATGGAGTATAATAGGACCTTGTTACAGTTACAAAGATTGGATGCAGCTGGTTTGATATACACGAAGTATGCGTATGTATGCACTATCAACAAATTATATAAAACTAAAAGATAAGGATCAAAATAAAGGAGTGGCTATGTACATTGATGAAAGGCCAAAAGCATTAGGGAATATTGTAGGGTTTATAAATAGTACATGACCTGGGTCAACAAATAAGCAATTGCATATTGAGGCACAGGGAAGCAGGTGTATTCGTATGTGCGATAAAATCAATAACTACAGGGAAAGAGTTGCTAATCGATTACAATTTGCATCACTTAGTTACAAACACGGTTCATATGGGGGTGGTACGTACTATGTACCATTTTACCCAACCTCCAATTAATGACTCCAATATACCATTTATTCTTATTTTTTTTTCTTAAGTCTATTGGTTTCATTTCGGTAATGTTTTTTTATATTTAATTTGTCACAGCGGGACATTGATCGTATGGAGAAGGCTCCAGCCCAGAGCATAGATCACGATGTATGTTCAGGCGCTTCTACCCAACAGGTTTACCTCATTGTAATTGTAAAAATTAGATACGAGAAAAATGTTTTATTATGTTGTTGTTTTCATAAGTTTATCGGGTTAATTTCGATAATGTTTTTAATATTCTTGTTGCAGTTGACTGATTGGGGAAAGGCACCAGTAGTAGACAAGAGCATCCATAGGGAGGTCCAATCAATATTATGTGATGATGACATCACTTATTCAACAAACCCTCTCGATATGATAAGGAAGACCCAAAAAAAATGCAATGAAGAAATCCTTAAGTTGTTATTCATAGTGCCTCAAACAGATGAGATAATAGAGAGGGTTAAAATATTGACTGAGAGATAACAAAACTTGCAAGTAAGTTGTCATGAGGTCTTTAATTATAACATAAGTTCATTCATGGTTTTATATTTTGTACTCTTTTATGTCATGAACTAAAATATGTGTTGTTTTTACAGGATTTTTTGTGTCCTCATGATGCTCCTGGCCATGATCAGGGTACTAGTAGTGCTGCCCAAGGAGTAGGGGTTGGTACAAGTGTCTATCCTTGTCTTCCTACGCATACATCACATCATCTGACCCCATCATTTGTGCCTATATTATCGTTTGAAATGTCGGAAACACATACCATGTAGACATCCGTTAGTGCACCCTCTGGCAGCGAACACATGCCAAAACATACGTCAGGACATGTACCTGGGGATGCAAAGGCCACTAGTACTGGTGATATTTTAGCAGCATTTCCTAGATCTTCCCATATTACTAGTACATTTCCGGTCACATTTGTGGTGACTAAGGATTTCGCTCCCATAAAGATAGAGAAGGTATCAGGTACTTTAAAATGTTTTAATTATTATTATATATAATCCAATTGAAATTTAATTATTGATCTCTCTTTTTAGACTTGATCCCATGATCATTTTGTAGGAAATGATGTTTTTTATAAACATCTAAGTGATATTACATTGGAGCTCTTCGGGCCCACCATACGTACACGGTGGAATGCCCAAAATCAAGATTTAAAAGATGAGCTCATTAACCGTTTATTTGTGCTCTTAGGTGTCAAACATTCAAGTGAACCAAGGTCCTTAAGAAAGTTGGTACCTATCTAAAGTATTGTAGGGACAATATAGGTCACTTTGAAGAACAAAAGAATGCAGCGTCCCCCATGATTCCAGAGAGGGAGTGGAAGGACTTGGTGTCGGATGGAAAGGAGAAGGTTGAAAAGAAAAAAGGAAAGACACCACCAGGCCAAGGAAGGTATGTGATACTATCAGCAATGTAATTATATACTAATTACTCTTTCTTTTTACATAATCTAACATATTTCAAACTTTTCATAGGCTTCTCGACACATCGAAGGCAATAAAGGAAAGACTAGAAAACAGACGCTTCAAACTTGGCTCACGGTGGTTATATGAAATTAGCCATACAATTGGTAAAGTATCAATAAATGAAATATTATCAAATAATAGAATTGAAAACAATTTTGGTTTATCACACAGTAGAAGCAAAATTCATGATCTTATGAAAAAATGTAGGGCTCTGAATTCAACAAAGTTCCCATAGAAGAGGACTTGAAGATTGCCTTCCAGCAAGGCTATGGAGCCGTGGTTGAATGCCTAAGAGTCTTGACTGGGCAAACAAAATCTTTCATTGCATCCAACATGCAAGTAAATAAACTCAATAAGTTTATTTAAAATTGAATACTTGTGCAATCTATTCAATATTAATTTCCACCATAAAGTAATTACATGCCTATTTGTTTTAAACATTCAATGATGATAATACTACACATGACATTAGAATGTAGCTGGTGAGGGGTGGAGTACAACCTATAGATGAGGTCATGGTGTGCATCATTTTGCACAGAGCATGTGGCGTGATCAACATGTTGAGCATGAACAAACTAGAGAAGATGGGGAGACATGATGTGGCCCCATTAGGTAAAGAGGACCACTCTAAAGTTCTTTTAAACATATTTAATTGCAATTGGTGTATTAATTAATGTAACCTTTCGTGTTTCAACTTTAGAGCATGTAGAGCGTGATCAATGTGTTGAGCATGATCAGGCTAGAGAATATAAGGAACATGATGTGGCCCCATTAGGCAAAGAGGACCATTCTCATGTTATTTTAAACATATTTAATTTCAATTGGTGTATTAATTAATGTAACCTTTCATGTTTCAACTGTAGATCAGGATTTAAAGGTTGTTCAACATGTTGAGCATGAGTCTATAACAGAAGTTCAGGAACATGATGTGGACCCATCAGGTAAAGAGAACCACTCTAATGTTCTTTTAATTAATTAAATACTTTTAACAATAATAATAAAACATATCACTTTAATATTTCTTTGTTATTGTAGCAGACCCTCCCTTGCAGTGGCATCCACGTCGTGAGCAGATGACTAGGCATACATTAAGATCACAAGCAGAGGGCAGAACAACTAAAGGGGGGACAGATGATTTAGAAAATGATACTCCACTTTAGATTTTTTTAGCTTTAAAAAAGAAACAAAAAAAGTAGTTGTAATCATATCATGACAACCATATTTTGATAATATGTAAAGCTGAAAGAATGAATATTATATGTTAATGAATGAATTTGAATATGTTAATTAATAGATGTTATATGTTAATGAATGAATGTTATATGTTATTAATGGATGGATGAATGAATGCTATATCTGTTATTAATGGATGAATGAATGATTAATGTTATATGATTGGGTATGGGGGTGAGATTGATGTGAAGGGGGAATGAGCTTCCACCATCAAGTGGTTAATACTGTTAAGTAGAGAATATTAAACTATTCTCGAAACAAAGAGAAGCTCAATAAGGTAATGCACTATTCAATATAAGAAATGCATCGTTTGAAGCATCAAACCAATATGCAAAGATGAAAGAAAGTGCTAAATTTTCACTATGGTGGCAGAAAATGATTCTTTATACCTGAATCCATGCTGCATCATAATTTGAAGTTGTTTCCATTCAATTGTTCGAGTTTAGTTTCTTTGTATGGATTTGTATGAATACCACATTGTGTTGTGTGTGGATTTGGTTTCAAAGCTCTGTTTCTTCTATTTTTAGTGGTGTCATAACTCTAAAATTTGACTTTTGTGCATAACAAGTTAGTGGAAAAATTGACAGCTCTAAAGGGTTTAGAGGCTCGATTGAGATAGATACATGGATATTTGGATCTTGTTGTTGATGGGAGGCTTCCAATTAACCATGAAATTTTGTACATCTGTAGGTATGCAAAAGTTTCTCTACTTACATTCATTCTTGATCATAAATGTTGTAAATGATATTAATGCTTCAAACTTAAGATTCATTTCATTGTTATAATGATCAAAATGTTATACTTTGCTATACATTCAAGCATTCTCTTGCCCCCTACCCTTTTCTCTCTCCCCCCTCCTTTTAAGATTTTTCTTTGTCATAAAAGATTCACATTTCTGTCTCATTTACACAAATTTATCTGAAGCGCTAGGAGTGAATAAAGATATGTAAAAGATGATAGATTATGTCTAAACAACAACTTTCCATCTTACATCTAATTAAATCCTTAATATTTGAATATTTTAGAGCTCGAATAATGCTTGTATATGCATGTGTAGCAATAAGAGAGCCTATGTGAAGACTGAAATTTAAAACATCACTTTGGTATTTTTCCTTAGGCAGTGAAATGATATTTTGAGTAATACAAACCTACACACACATTGATATTTTTTGGCATTGCATTTAGGAATTTTTTTTCTCTTATACCTACCCTCAGCTAGACATGGAGGTATCTAATATTGGTTTATGGATTTTTTCTGTAAGTAGTTAATTTCACAGAGGAAGACTAAAATCTTCTTAATGTCCTGTCAGGTGTGAAAGCATATGAATCACTTCCTGAAGGCACCATTTTGTATTCATCCAAAAAACTGGTTTGTTCTTTTTTTTTATGTTTCTTACATGTGTTTTTTTTAGGCTCTAGAGATGTAGCTTGGCTCTTTCCTTTGCACTTTTCATCTATTTTGATGATTACAGTAGATTGTCCTCATAAATTTTCATGTAGATCTATTTGTAACCTTATTTTCTACCAATCAATTTGCAAACCAGTCACATATTAAGGACCATTTCACTAAATTGTAGTCATCCATTACTTCATATTGCAGGTTGTGTCTGTGTGCCAATAAATCTTGATGATTGCGAGAACTTTAATCCTACAAGTGTACCCAATCTTTCTCAAGTAAAAGTCTTACCTTATTTTATAGTACTTTAAATGGTTAATTGAAGGTGCTTCTTTAGATCTAAGATAGTTGAACCCTGGATTAAAATATGGTATTAGATGGGAAGTATAATGATAAAAATGAGGTCCATTGAACACAAATTACGAACAAAATTTACTAGACTATGAATAGTGTTACAATTATAATTATTTCTCCTTTACCTACACATTTTCTCTTGACATTGCTCAACATTTTCCCTACACATTTTCTCTTCAATCTAGATGTTTCTTAACTCCTTCCCTTGTTAGCCCTTGGTTGTTCTCAAGTGTAATTCTTTTTCTATGCATCTTGCAGTCTGTATGTATGATCAATCATCTCTTATGAAGCATGGATAACCTTTCATGGAATTGTTGTTGTGATTAGACAATTTCCATTGTGAGAATAAACATTTAATTTGTATGGAAGTAAGTCTTTTTCATATTATTTGACTTGGTATTGTAAACTTGTCTTTGCAGGATTCTCTAGGGGGGAACAACAGAACTGTGATGATAGGTAGAGTTGTACAACACCATAAATCATTTAGCATTATCAATATATTGCTTATATAATACTCTATGCAATGACAATTGGTCTCAAATTCAAATATGAATATAAGTATATTATATACAAGAAGATGGTATCTATTCTATGATTTAAAGAACCCCAAAATAAGAAAATTAATAGTTTCCATCTGTTTACTTGCTCTTAGACACTTGTTTAATCGGCGAGACGCTTAGAATGTCTTGCTAATAACTAGCAGTGTTCAAAACTCCTGAAGAGGTCAGATCAGTGTGACATTGGATCTGTCTTGCCGATGGAAGTCATTGGCAAGACATGGACTATCAGAGTGAGTTTTCTATCTTGTGCCGATGATTGATCTCCCACCGATGGGATGGCTTCGGTGGTCATCGCCAAGAGTCTCCACGATGACATGGTGTAGGTCTATTTAAAACTCCTGAAGAGGTTAGATTGGTGTGACATTGGATCTGTCTTGTCGACAAAAGTCATCAGCAAGACATGGACTATTAGAGTGAGTTTTCTATCCTGTGCCGATGATTGATCTCTCACTGATGGGTTGGCTTCGGTGGTCATCGCCAAGAGTCTCCACAATGACATGGTGTAGGTCTATTTAAAACTGCTGAAGAGGTCAGATCGGTGTGACATTGGATCTATCTTGCCGACGGAAGTCATCGACAAGACATGGACTACCAGAGTGAGTTTTCTATCTTGTTCCGATGATTGATCTCTCACTAATGAGTTGGATTCGGTGGTCATCACCAAGAGTCTCCATGATGACATGGTGTAGGTCTATTTAAAACTCCTGAAGAGGTCAGATCGGTGTGACATTGGATATGTCTTGCCAATGGAAGTCATTGGCAAGACATGGACTATCAGAGTGAGTTTTCTATCCTATGCCAATGATTGATCTCTCACCGATGGGTTGGCTTCGGTGGTCATCACCAAGAGTCTTCGTGATGGTACATTTCAACGAATATTTTTTTTAAAAAAATTGCATTGTTTCGTCGCAATTTCGACGAAGGCAACCGACGAATCACCGAAAAGGTCCGACAAAGTTTCTATAGCTACGACAAAGGCTTCGTCATAACTCCTTTCCCTTTTTGTCAAAATGGTGACAAAATTTTGGTGTTGTTTTGACACTTCAGAAGAGCCATTGCAATTGCATTTTGGTTGTAATTCATCGGTGGATACACAAAGTTTTCGTTGATATTTCGACGAACATTTGAGTCATTTTATGATGCCGATGACCGACGAATCTGCGTCATTATTTTGACGTTTAATTCGTTGTCATAATTTCAATGAAAAAATGGTGACAAATTTTTTTCGTCAATTCATCGATTGTCTGACAAATGTTTGTCGAACGACCGACGAACGTTTGTTGGAAAATGGAGTCAAATTCAGTAGTGAACCACTGAAAGTATAGTACCAATTGGAAATGTGTTTCTACATGCGTGAAATTGGCCATCAAGCCATCAAGCATGTTCAGAGCGCATGACATATTTTGGTACAATTTTATTCTTAAATTCACTCATGAATGCATGTACACTAACTTTTTCTTTAACTAAATCACAACGCTTTCCTATTTTTCCATCTTTTAAAGATTAGTGAACATTCTTAAATCTCTTAACATCTACTAATTGTTGCCCAAAATCATGATCAACACTTTCATGCAAACAAATTCTTAAAAATGAAATTTTTCCACAATTAATGCATTGTCCAAAAATACAAGAACTTAAATAAAATAATTTATCATTAGATTTTTCACAAAACAAACCTAAAATAAACTCTCTTATTGCTTCAGGTGGCATATCAATACCACACTCCTGTATAATCATGTTAGTATGCAAAGTACAATGTATATATTGAAAAACATCATAAAAATAACAAAATTGAACATGCATTTTACAACAACGAGATATTTGTTGCTTATTAATTTTTACATACCATGGTTTACATTTTTCAAAAGAATTTTGACTTATTTTAATATTACCAGGTAACACTGGATCGCTACAAAATTTTCTATAAAATTCAGTTTGTGTTGTAGCTAATAGGTGTTTTGGGTGAGGATTGTGAACTTTGGACCCCACCCTTAATTTTAAAACATCTCTAGCATTAGATGAAACCCTAGTATTATCATGCCAATATTTTTTGATCAAAGATTTAATTTTAACATTCAATTTCATATCAGACCTTGGTAGTCATCCACTAAAACTCCAACATTGATTAATATGATCATTTTCTATACTTTCTCTTCTTTTTTCCGCTCTTAGCAATGTTTTAGGATGTATTTTTAAAACTTCACTAATATTGCTTACCATTCTTTTATTCAAAGTTGCTTTATTAACTATAGCTGTTGTTATAGCTCTTCTTGCTACATTTTTATCTTTAGATCGACTATTTGTCCCAATAGATTGAATGGCACTAGCAATAGTAGACATACCATGTTTTAATGATTGATCTTTTCTTTTTTGGTTTAACATAAAAGCCTAACCTTTTCATTGCTTTCCTCATTTTTTTGCATTCTCATAATTGCATCATTAGTTGACATTGAAATGCGAATTTTTTTATGATAAAATAATTTGAGATTGTATATTCTATTAGCATGTGTATTTTCCTCAAGAAATTTGGCCCAAAGAGATTATCAAAAACACCATGCAATTTAAAAAAATTATTTTCGATAGAATTCAACGCATCATTCTAGATTTTTCATCTTCATTATCATCTTCATCTTCATTTTCATTTTACATTTTCATTAACAAAATGGTTTTCATTTTTCATTTTCATCAAAAATACAGGTTTTTTTTTCATTTTCAAGAAAAACATCATTCTGATTTTCATTTGCAACAAAATATTTTTCTTTTTCATTTTCAAAAAATTCTATAAAAGTTTCATCTCTCTGAATATCATCAATGTCAACATCATTAAGTCCAACATCTTGTAAAAATTCTACATAAAAATTTACCATTTCACTAATATGTGGATTTGAAGATGTACCTAGATTTGTGCATATTGAAACATTCTCCATAGCATTCAAAGAGGGATTCAAAGACATAGTAGGACTTGTTTGTATAATCATATTCTTCTCCAAATTGACTCCTTGCAAATTAGCTTCATCTACAACCATGGTATCCTCAAAGTTTTCATCTTCAATAGTTGTGGAATTGGATGCTCCACCATCATTCATTGATTTCATTCTCATTCTTCTTTTTCTTTGTCTTTGTCTCTCCTTCTCTCTCTTTGCTTCAACTTCTTGTGGAGTCAATGTCTTCCTTCTCTTATTATGAGCTTTATCTCCCATGATTATAAAATTCTCAAGCACAAATGAATGTCAATAGTGAAATTCTTCAAAATATTCAATCCAAATTGGAAGTTGAATACCTATTAGGACAAAATTCTTCCTCTTGTGTTCCTCAAAACAAGTAGAAAACTAACACAATTCCACTTTAAAAATTGTTTTCTTCATGCCTCCTTTGAAAAATTCAATCCATATTGCAAGTTGAAGACATTTTTTTCCTCCAAACAAGCACAAAACTAACACAATTCCACTTCAAAAACGGTGTCAGATGATGCCTCCTTTGAAAAAATCAATCAAAAATCAAGTTCACCACCTATAAATACAATAGCTCATGAAAAATAGTTCAATTTTACTGCTCTCGGTCGTACATGTGAAGTTGTAGACTTCATAGTATTTTTTGGCAGTAAATTTAAATAAAAGAAACGAGATCCCATTCCCTAATATTTAATGTGGGGACCGTTGGAAGGAAAATGGGATCTTGTTTCCCTTCCAATGGTCCACATATTATAAATTAGGGAACGTGATCCTGATTATAAAACATGATCTTGTTTTATAAAGCGTGATCCTGTTTTTTAAAATTTGAATTTCTATTAGCTTTGTGGTCGGGTTTTTGCCTAGGATTTTGGTTTGGGAAAAGCATTGGGAATATAAACCTAGGCCTTCAACTCGGTTTGACCTGCAAGTTGAAGGTCTTAACAATGTCAGAGAAAAATACTGACTTTGGACATATCGCTAACGACTTTTTTTGCAAATTTTTTTGATGAAATTAAAACCCATTTTAGATGTGACAATGCAAATTCTAAATATGTAATTTTTTTTACAATTGGATTATTTTTTCTATTTTTCAATTAATTTATAATAAAATTGGTCTATAAACTTTAAATATTAGGGCTTTTTACTATTTTAATAACTTTTGATCAACGTAACATTTTGACAAACGAATTGCACGAGAACAAACTTCAGACAATTCTTTTCAATTTAAAAAAAATGAAAAAATGATAAGTTTAGGTCATCTTATGCATGTCGTACATGACAAATTTTCAAAATGACAAATCTGCCTAATAAAAATTTAACAAAAAAAAAAATCAATAAAAAGTTACAAAAAATATCAAGAACAAGCTTCAGCGAGTCAAAAATATTTTCCCAAAAGGATTTAGAAAAATACGATAATTTAAGTCAAAATATGGATGTCGTACATGTGCATGGTATGGTAAAAAAAGTGACTTTTAAACAGTGGTTTTTAGAAATGCCTATTGAAACTCAATTTGTACAATCTGGGTATTGAAATAAATTACATTTTTGGAAACTAGACTTCGAACACTATATTTTATAATTAGTGACTTTTTTAAAGATTTCATCTCTAAGTGCTTCAAATTTTAAGGTCAAATGTATTAAATTTTGAAAATCAAGAAAAACACTTCCACTTTTTGGCCAAAAAGTGGACTCAACTTCTTGCACACACTCTTATTACCGTACACCTCTTGCATAAATATTTCACAAACATGTCCTAATGCTCAGACTTCAAGAAGGAAAATAATTTCACATCCAAAAGCCATTAACACCTCTTGACACAATTTGTAACCTGCATTAGTAGACTTTATGCATAAAGGTTCTAAATCCTGAGACAAAGCTATAAGGAAACAAATATTACCTCACTAATAACTTGATCAATCAATTGATGAACACAATAATGCAAAGAACAAGTAGACAAAATTTTCAAGTCAATAATACTCAAGGACTTCATTATATTCCATATCCAAAACTGAGTTACATAAATTTATTTTTCTTTGTTGAAGGACTGCAAAAAGTCACTTAGAAAAAGAATCAAATAAGAACTACTCAAAAATGAGTTACAAATGAGAATATATTCATCTCCAAGTAGCTCCACCAAAATAGGTTCTAGAAGCTCCATAACTCATAAGTCCTCAAAAATCCCAAAATATAGCATCCATATCCACTCCAAAAGACATAAATATGCATGAAAAGGTCAAACTTGACCAAGTCCACCATAAAGGCAAGCAAAAAATGCTCCAAGATGCTCTCAAAAGCTCGTAAATGAATCAAAATAGCCCCTAAATCTCCTCCATGTGCTTCAAATTGCATCAACTGACCTTATATGATCTCTCAATGTTTCTCAAATTGAAAACAATCTCCAATATTTGAGCATGTACATGAAAGTCATTCATATCTCCATTTCTCTTTATGACTTAGTCACGTTGACATATGCTTCTATTTTGCATTTGAAAGATAATGTTTAAATTAAATGATTCATAAAATATCATTTAATTTCAAACATTTTACAAAATAAGGTAAATGCAAAATAAAAGATCCTAAATTTTATGTATTGATCAAAGACAACAAAAATATTTTACTAAGTCAGAAATGACTTAAACATGCTACGAGGGTATTAGTCACAACCATTTTAAAACTTAAGCAAAAATGCCTACTAAAGTTATATCGGTATCATTAATTTAGGGTTTTACCCTAAAATGAAAGCAAAATAGGAAAAGCATATTTCATTTTTGCTTGAGGAAGCTTCTGGATGAAGCTAACATTACGCCACCACCATGAAACCCTATCACTTTCCTTGTTGGAAATTTCTGTCCTGGATGCCATTGTAAAGGTTGCTCAGGTTTGAAACATTAGAAATTTGGTTTTTCCTTTGAATCTAGAAGATCTTTGTGCATTTTGAAAGCTTTTGAAAGCTTTTTGTCTTCTAAGGCCGCGGGCTTTGGCATTTTTTGACTCACATAAATCATGGTAAGTATTATAAAAAATACTTTGGCTTTACTCTTTTATTTTTGAGCATCCCTCTAAAAAAAATTGTTTAGGGTTTTGAGTTATCAAACCCACATTACTATTTAACTCTCACACTATGGTTTGGCTTCTTATTCTACTGGGGAATATGCTTGGTTGTAGCTTGGTTCTGTTAAATTTTTTTAATCTTTCCTATAGCATACATTCTCCATATCTCTTTATGACTTATATGTATTTTAGAACTACAACCATTCTGTGATTCACAGATAATAAAGGTTTTTTGTTTATGGTAATGGCCATAAATCCATCTCTTTTTCTCATTATGCTTTAGACCCGACTTGAAACTGGGTTCTTGAATTTCTGGGGTTGCGGCCATTGTATTTTTTCTATATTTCCTATTCTTTGCTGAAACTCAACTTAGTTGCCCTCATTTTGTAGCTAGCTAGGGATTTTGTATATTTCTAGATCCTCATGTGTTTTGTTGAAAAACCACCATTTAGACTGCAAATGTAAAATATGTAAAACCCCAGGTCGTAATTTTTTTTTTGTGGGTATTTACTTTCATCATGGCCACCATGGCTTTATTCCTCATAGTTTACCATTCCATTTACAGGGATAAAACACAATTCTTCTTTCAGGTATCGTGTCTCTGTCAATTCACTTATACTGTGTTTTTCACTTTGAGGGAAATATAGAGATCATGACTCAGTCGATTCCTTCATTTATTTTCAAAGAGAGTCAATTCCTTTGCACAGTACAAATATGATTTAAAGACCTTACATATCTTCTTTTGAAAACCCCTACTTAGGCTCAACTTCATATTTTATACTCAGTCCTTTGATAGTTGAGGCTCATACCCTCAAGTTTGACAAAGAGTATTAAGGGTTGTATTGTCATTTAATATTATACTTGCCATATGTTTGTCTTCCATGCTGTCTTTGTAGATTTCTTATGTGACAAGTTTTAGGACCACATTCTTCATGAACTGATTGTGAATTAAACTTTGTAAAGAACATACTCAGTCTTGAGCTATACCCACTACTTTGTGTTTCAAAGAACTTCATTACTGATGACATAGTCATCACTGTTGGTGTGTTTGAATAACTATGCTTCCATCTTAAGCTCTATGGGTGAGATGAATTTAAACAACCTGCATTTCTTAATCATCTTTACCATTTCTCTGTTATGAAACAACTACTAAAATGGAAGCATTTCCAATTATTGAGCTCTCTTCACTGTTTCAATGAGCAAGTACCTGTCATTATCACATTATAATTGCAATTTATATATCAAAGGCTGTTGTTGTAGATTCCTGACATGGTAAAGTCTTTTGCATTATGATTATGAAGTAATCATGAATGATGGCATCCTTTTTGCAATGTAATTTCATACACACTTAGAATATTCATGAATACTATGCATAGATTAAAATAATGCAATCATTACTATGAGTTGGGCTCAACCCTTGTGGGAGCCACATTTCCACCACTCACTTTGTATTAAAACATGATTGTACCTGTAGCTGCACATGAAACAAACAAGTTAGAAAAATATGTGTATTTCAAGTGTGTTTGATAATTCCAATGGTTTTCTAGCACACTTGAAATGCACACAAAACTTATTTAATGCAGATCAGGACCAATTTATACATGCATGAGTAAATGATCATGTATGGTATGTAACCTTTCATTGCTTAGAGCATTGCTCTAACACATTGCTTTGATTTAATGTAGGAAACAAGAGTACAATAGCTAGGAAGGACAAGTCAACTCAAGTAGCAGCTGGACAAGAAGACACAACTAACCAATCATTCTCAGGTAATGACTGGTTACCCTCCCTACATGCATATTCTTTTCCTTCATTTATTTATTCATGTATATGTTTATCTTGATTTATATTGAATAAGTAGAAGTTAAACTCACGGCTTGTGTGAGTTGTTGTGCCCTCAGCACACACGCCTCGTTCGGAAACGGGGACCCTCTTTTTCTTCCGACTTGTCGGGTCATAGTTTTGTTGCTGCCTCATGTTGCGTGCCCCGTTTTGGTGTCTTGGATGGTCAACGTATCTCCAAAGTTTCATCATAAGTTGACCATGTTTCACCCCTTTAATTTTGTCAAGTTCTGGTGCCTTGCAGGGTCTCTCTGGCAGTTTGCCTCTGCCAGCGGCCTTGGGCCCGGTCGGGCCCGCCCCTTCGGGTTTCCCTGGCTGAGTTTCCTCGTCGTGTCTACCGTCTTGAATGGTGGATGACTTCCGCCTTCTTGGGTCCCAGGTCCCGGCCCCCCTGATCTTCGTCCGTTGGAAATTTCAAAAGTTTTGGCTGCCTTCGAGCTCGCCAGGCCTGAACCTCTGGACTTCCGCTTCTGAAACTCCGCGAGGGTTTTGTCGCTCCCGACGGTGAACCTAGGGTGGAACTCTGCCCTTCGAACCTTGACCTCCCCTTCGCCGCTGGTAATTTTTGAAATGAACATTTTCCAAACGGTTGTTGCCCTACGTCTTCCCGACCACCGGACCCCGGGTCTCCCGCCACCGTCCGTGGATTTGAATCCACCAAACCAATTGCTCGCCATACTTGCATTTAATGCAGCCATTAATGGTGGCGGGGGTATAAATATCTTGCCCAAACCTGTCATTCTCACTTGTCAGTGTTGCAGAAAGTGATCAGAAGACTTGCCAGAGGAGTCCACCGTCTTCGTCAATCGTCACCCTCGCACCTGTTGTCATCACCTTGCTGACCATGAGTGGATTTCACACCTTGCCGCATTGAGTGTCTGAGGTAGGTTTACTGTTTACCCTCCCCAAGCATTTTTTATGATTTTAAACCTAAAGTGACGAGGAACCTAGATCCAAAATACATTAGAAAGGTAAAACATGATACAACGCACAAAACCCATGTATTAAAAACTTGAGAAAACCCTCCAAAGTACCCTCAAGATCAATTCAGAGCTTCACTTCGGCGTGGCCATTCTTCACGCAGAGGCATTCATACCCTCTGCGCCCGGGTCTTCTCTTGGCAGTCAAAAATTGAAAACAATGAACATTTTCCAAACGACAATTTGACCCTTCGGGCCCGGATTGTCGGACCTCCATCCTCCCCTCACTGTCCGGATTGAAAGCTTAACACCGAGATTTGGCCGTTGTCTTGACTCTTCGGGCTCGAGCCGCCGGACTTCTATGTCCAAAAGTCCATGAAGATGTCGCCGTCTCAAACGGCGAAGTTGCCTCGTCCACCTGAGGCCCGCCTTTCCCTTCGCTGTCTGCATTTGATATTTACCAAGCGCCCTCCAGGTTCCTGGGTCCCAACCCGTGGACGGAATCTGCATTTGATATTTACCAAGCGCCCTCTAGGTTCCCGGGTCCCAACCCGTGGACTTCTGTCCACGGGCTTCCTCGGGGTCTTTGCCGTCTCGAGCGGCGAGCACGCAGCGTCTTCCCACGTCGCGGGTCCCGGATGATCTTTTGCTGCGGGGGTTTCCAACTGGTGAGCCTTGACGTCCTCATCACTACCGGGTCCCGCCCTTCGGAACTCCGTTCGGATTCCGCCACCCCTAACTTCGAACCTTCGCTGGAACTCCGTCCTCCAGGCCCCGATGTCCCCTTGGTCGTCTGTATACAAGATAGATTTCAAACGACAAATCCTCGGCGGCCTTCCACCTCCTGGGCCTCGGGCTTCCATCCACTGCTAGGAATCTGGCGTTAAACTTTGGACGACTTCGCCCCTTCCGGGCTCCAGGCTCCAGGACTCTGTCCCTCCTCTACCGTTCGATTTGGGAAATCTACGACCATCCGCCTGAGTTTTGGGCTCCACCTCCATGCTTGCCGCGAAAGCATAAACATAATCTGACGTCCGACCCTGATGCCAGGTCCGGCCCGCCGAGCCTCCCCCTCTGGACTTCCGCCCGCCGATCGCCATCTCTGACGGCGAAAACACGACGGCATCCTGGCCCCGTTTGCCCGACCACTTGAAATTTGTAAAGTTGTCAGCCGCCCTTGGACCCGCTGGGTCCTGGACCCCGGGGTTCAACTCCCGGAACTCCGTTTCTGCTTGGATGTTCCAAACAACCAACTCTGGACGGCTTCCCGACCCTTTACCTCCGGATGCTCCTAAATCAATCTAAATGACCTCAATTTTTGAATCTGATCTCTACCCACGTGCTTAATTTCGGCCCTCTTTGTAATGATCTTTTTGGACCATCAAAGTTCGGTCGGGAAAGATCTCCCAGATCCCTCTGCCCCGTTTGCCTTTCCAAAACAACATTCTTGCAAGGGAAGTCCGGGCCACCGGGCCCGAACTGTCTGAAAGCCCTCAATCAAAAGACCAATGTCATCGGAAGATAAGAGTATCATTTTATGCATGATAGATTACTTAAAATTGATTTCATCCTTGGGATTTCAACTAACATAAAGACTCTCGTGATCAGTTGTACTGACTGTGCCGTTGCTTGCAAGATGTATGGAATTAGGTGCAGGACCTTCGGGGGCAGCTGTTGAAAAGGACAAAGGAAAGAAGTCGGGCAAGACTCCTCGAGAAAAAAGAGGATAAGGACCAAATGAAATACCAGTTTCAGGGTGAACCTCTGCACTCAAAGGTTACCACGGATTGGAAGGAAATCACCGACACCAATATCGTTCATGTCGATATTGACGAGTTTACACAAAGGGTCAGGGTCAATCCAATGACCTAGAATGCGAGGCTAATCAGACAAAGTGGAATCGCAAAGGCCGCGGGCTTCCCTCCATCCGTCGTGGCCCTTGAATTGGTCCTGGCTTGTCGGCAGGCATACCAACCCGACACGAGGACAATTGTTGACAGAGAGGGTAACATTCTCGCCAACATGTCGGCTGAAGGAATCGCAAAGACCTTCCATATTCCCACTTTTCAAGAAATGGAAACACCTACTATAGAGGAATGCCAAGCCGCATGGGATGACAACCCGACAGGATGCAAAAGGTTAATAAATCAGCATTGGCTTAAAGAAAAATGGGGCAACGCTGTGAAGGTTCCTCACGAACTCTTTCGCAGTGATTTCCACGAAGATTACCATGACCTGGTCACAATGCTAAGCAGGGTGATGGGTCTTCCTATAGCCGCCTTCTTTCAGGAGTGGATGGTGTACTTTATCGAGTAGATCCTTCACGGGAATGAGGACGTTACCACAAAGACCTCATTTTACTAGGGAGGTATAATAAGCGATTGCTTCCATGAGCAGTTTTTCAATGTGAAGAAGAGTTCAAAGTTCTACATGACCTCATATCTCATATACTCCTTGGCAGACCAGAGACAGTACAACGGATTGTTTGTGGCGCTTGATGAGGAGCAAGGTCAAAGACTCAAGGCCTATGACAGATACCCCCAGCTCTAGTACCAAAACTTCAAGAAGGAATATTGCAGAGTAAATGACACCTTCATCAACCATATTATCAGAATGATTGCTGGGGATTTTGAGAGGAGGGTTTCCCACAGTGCCTGAGCATTCTTGAAGCAGTACGCCTTCCTCTTCATTCAATACCCAAAGTTCACGTACATCTATTTCCAAGGCTTCACTGAAAGGCCAAACAAGTTGCCTCGATACCCCAACGATAGAATCATCCTATTGGAGCTTTCTCGACAGCTCCAACACATATAGGCAATCTTCAGCGGCAAGCACGTAGCAGGGATCTCTTATCCCATGACCCTTGGTCAAGGCATGTATAAACTACAAACTTCCCAGTGCACTGGTAACTCTGAGAAAGAACTGAAAGATTACCATTTTCACCTACACACTACTCACCCGTGAATGGACCCATACGGTCATGTAAGAAAAGCATTAGGACCGGGGTTCGCTCATCTGCACCACATTGAAGAATTTTGGGGGGATTGTCAAGATGATAAAGAGGTACGTGCAAGGCACTATATGCAGATGACTGCGTATTTTATAAGAAAGGTAGAGCCATTTCCCATACCAAATCAAGTCGAGGAGGACGAAAGCACCATAGTAAACCCCAGGTACCCTGTAGTTGCCAATTTGCTGATACCAACAATTGACTGGGACGAGCAAGAGGTCGATGACCTCAATATTATAACCAAGCCAATCTTGGCCCGTACTAAGGAATGGGTTGATGGATGGGTGGCCCGATTAAAACAAGAGGTGGTCTTGACATATGAAGGACTCAAAAGTGAACCAAGCGCCACAAAGGATGTCGCTGCCACCACTTCAACAGGCGGGACCTCTAAGTCTCCTCCGGTCACCAGATCCAAGAAGAGGAAAGAGACAGAAACATAGCAGTCTCCTGACCCCAAGGTTTATACAAGGAAGGACCTGGGGGGCTCACCCTCCAAAAGACTTAAGCAAACAAGGGGCATGACAGAGCAACCCTTAACCCAAGAAGAAGAAGCAAAAGGTGCGGAGCGGTTAAAACCTCTTTTGGCTCTCCCTGCTTTGACTGCCCCATTATTTACCTCCCTGGCCTTGGTCACCACATCCCCGCCGGCGGTGGACATCTCTGTCCATCTTGCCCCTTCACCTCCGACCAAGCCTGTGATAGTATTCAACTCTTCCTCTGCCATGACTACTCCTCCTTCCTCTGTTGCCATGTCACCCACTACATCACTCCCATTAGTTGCAAGGCCGGCACCAATACCCGCTCTAGCCATGCCTGAGGCTCTCTCAAGACATATGCAAAATCTCCCCTCCAATCTTTCCCAGATCCTTATGGATACCACTCTTCAAGCAGTCCTTGCATAGGTCCTCGCTACTGCTAAACCTTCACAACCTCCGGCAGGGCCACCGGCTATGGAGGCCACCATGCTAATCTCCGAGGAATGGGAGAGGCGAGAACAAGAGGCCTCAAAGCCATTTGAAGAGGAGGCCGATGAATACCATGAGCACCCTGAGTATGAACACCGCATAATCGACAGGGTGGCTTACAAGGAGGAAGGAACTGGTTCCTCGGAGAGCGGAGATGAGGAGGAGGATGTCGGTGGTAAGGTCATCGTGCAAGCCTTCAACGATGATCTTGAGGAAGAGTTGGCCCAGCAGCCAAAGGGTACTGAGGAAGAGGCAGAAAGGTTTCCCCTTGAAGAAGAAGGACAACAACAGGAAGATAGTCCAAGAGAAGATATACCTGAGAATGAGGCTCAAGCTGTCAAAAGCCTCAAAATCGAGTAGCTCAAGGAACATGTGTGTGAGGTTGAAAAAACTAAGGGAAAGAAAGGGGGAGAAATGGAAGAGAAAGAAAGTCCCATGCAACAATTATCTACCAAGCCTCCCATTAAGTGCCTTGTGTTCATCCAGGACTCTGATGAAGAAGAAGGAGATACTGGCAAGGAGGAAGAAAGGGCCCCAGAAGATAAGAAAATAGAGGCCTTGACCGAGAAGGGCGAGGGTGATCGTGAATCACCTAAGGGAAATTCTGTCGTGCCTGAGTGGTTAGAGAAACAACTCGAAAGAAAAAATCTTGTACTAAAGGACCCAAGGGCAAGACTAGAGGCTATTTTAGCCCGAGCTCAAATCACGACTAGAAGAGAGAAGAAGCCTAAAATTAGATCCAAGGTAACAATGGATGCTTTTGGGTCTCGGGCTGTACAAATAGCAACGCCTGTGGTGGGCCAGGCTAGTGTGAGTTACATCTCCACCATCTACTTGGGGACTGCCACCAGAGAACAGAAGGTAGGACACCTTGAGGAGTCAGTGGCTACGGTGGTGCATCTGATAAAACATGACAAGATTTCAAAAGACGAGCTCAAAGCACAGGTGGCCGCCTTGATGGATTACATCCAACAGTGGTCCTCAATTGATGACCTGCCTACCACGTCCACGGCTCCACCCCAATTGCTGCCCAAAGAATAGATTGATAGGGTGGAAAGGAGAAAGAACTTTGAAAAGACTACGGAGGGTTGGTTCCGATAAGTCTTGTATGTCAGGAACATGTGAATTAGCTGGGCTATTCAGACAACCAACAAGTTCTTGGATCTGCAGTAATCTTTGGAAGGCACGAGGAAGCTCTGCACTGACTTTCCTGCAACATACGACTCTACCTTTCTGAAGATCAAAGCCATCCTCCAGCTGCCGAAAGCCACATGGGAAAAGAAGCTTGCTTTCAACAAAGATGATCACTGGTTGATGGATGTGTGGAGGCGCGATTTTGATAATAGGAAGGAAAGGCTGGAACAGATAATGAGTAAAGTGGATCCGGACATTGAGTGGATCAAGGAAATTAGGGCAGAATGCGCTCAAGCTGATGACAGAGTATGATATGCCCACAATACAAATGGATCCAGAAAAGGTGAAGCCTTACTTCCAGAAGAAGATGGAGGATGGGATGTCCGGCGAAATAATGGCGGAGTTCATGAATTTTGCTACCCGTGCCTTCGACCAATTAAAGCTATTCAGAGACCAGGGCGTAAAATATGATGAGGACTGGAAGAAGCTCGAAGATAATGCCCAAGAATGGAGCTACCAAATGTTGCAGTATGAGATCATCGAGGTAGACAAGCTCCAGCCGGTCATCCTGAAATTCATGGAATATACAACATCGAAGAAGCAGGAGGACAACCCTGTTGATGATAAAGAGCTCCCAAAAGAGTAGCTACAGTAAAACAATAATCAACAAAAAGACAAAAATGCTATAGTGTCGTCACTAGAGGACAAAATAGGGAAAGGACAAAATGTATTTTTTTAAATTGTAATATATTGTGGGTTGGTGAAACCCTATTTTGTAATGAATTTTGGCCACACAATGAGAATTAATCTTGGCCATTCATTTGACTTTTGGGGCACTATAAATAGGGCTCTCCTCTCATTTGCAAAGGGAGTTGAGTTGTTGTAAAGACATGCTGTAGAAATTTATAATGAAAATACATTGACTTGGTGCATTTTCTGAGTTTTTCACATGTTACTTTATTCAACTTCCATTGTTAGATGCTTAACTTAGATTTTTATTACTATTCTAGTTAGCTGTATTCTTGCCTTGATAGATTTTAGAAATGCGGTTCTGTGGTTGTGAAAATTCCTGTTGTGTAGATGTCTTCTTAGTCCACACTTTTTGCTGTTTACTGATGGTAGATAGCTGTGTAAAGTTAGTCTGGGCTTAAATTCAAAGTTGCTCCACACTTTCATCTTTGTTCATGCATGCACATGGTGAATGAAAGACGAAATATTTGTAGACCTTAGAAGATAGCACAAATTCCATGAGACTATGAGATTTCTGGTTAAGTGGAATATTATTTCTAGGAAGCTGTCCATTGTAGGAAATCCATTATCACTGTTCACAGTTAGTTGCAGGTCCAGGAACCTTCCCTCTTCCTCGCTCTTTTTCCCCTTTTTTTTTAGAAATAACCTATACCAAGGTTCATTGCACATTGTAAAGCCAAATCGAAGAAACATCGAAGTTTTGGACTGCTGTCCGAACCTACAACAAAGTGAAACTCAACCTCCATCTCAGAAACTTCGTATTTGAAGACCCATCTCACATCCAGCTACGTAAGTCCGCCTTGTGATTACCATCAAGATCACCTCAAAATCAACTGAGGAGTTCCATGCAAGTCATGCCCTGACACCCGAGAGACCTTGGGGAGATTTTCAGCAACTTGTCGTGAGAAATTTCCTTTCAAGAGAGGTGGTGCATTTGTGTACTACCTGTGTTGAGAAAGTGTGCAAAACACCCATCAACGTGAGTCAAATGAACATTTCTACACTCAATAAAGATTACTTCTTTAGAAGAGATTTATAAAATCTTTCTTATGTTTCATGCATCTGTATAAATGCAATGATTTAAATTTTTGTAATCTTAAGTTATTTCATTTGTACACATGAATCTAATGTAGGGGAGATAAAAATGTACCATTTTCTTTTAAATATCAATAGGCTCTACCTAATTGAGCCATAGGTGAAAATTTGGTAACATTTTTGGCGACATCGGCTTGATGTTTTCCTACTAAACATGTAAACCAGTAGCCTAGATTTGTCCATTGGGCATGGAGTCATTTGCAAACTCAGAGGTAGACCTAAAAAAACTTGCACATAGCTGTAACTCATTGGAGACTAATCAGAATATCAAGACTATTATTGAAAATAGGGAAAAATGTTGAAATGAAACTACCTACTGTGCTAGAACAACACATAGGGAATGAAACTTACAGCTAAACTATAGTGTTGGAGCACTTTATTGAAAGCATAAACCTAACCTAATATGCACAATGATAAGTCACACCTCAAAATATTGTTTGAGGTGAATCCCATTAACTGGGATTGACAATATTTCTCCATCCATCTTTGATAACTGGAATGCATTATGCTCCTTACATTTAGTGATTAGAAATGAGCCAGTCTAGAAATTGTCAAACTTTGAATGTTTACCTGGCCTTCTTTTCAGTACATCCCACTTGAGAACCACATCACCCTTTTTTAAAATTCTGGGTGTAGCTTTCTTATCAAAGACCCTCTTTGTTTGGAGTTGATGATACTCCAATGAATTCATTGCTTTATCTCTTGTTTCCTCAAGCTCCATGAGTTTTTCATATCTTACAGACATTGGGTCCTGTTCTTCAAACATCTCCAACTAGTGAACAATGTCTAGAGCTGGCAGCTCTATAGATAGAGGCAGTCTTGCCTCTTTTCCATAAAACCAGTACATATGGTGAATTTCCAATTGACCTCTTAGGGGTTATTATATCTTCCCATAGAGCATATTTCAATTTGGTATGCCGAATTCTTTGATTCTCCTCCATAGTTCTTTTGATGATCCTGGTCAAGTTTTTATTTGTACTTTTAGCCTAACCATTACCTTGTGGGTAATAATTTGAAGAAGTATTTAGATGGATTCCATGTTTAACAGCCCAATTTGTAACTCTTAATCCCACAAATGCAAGAGCATTATCTGAAATGATGGAATCAAGAACTCCAAACCTGGTTACTATGTCCTCATAGAAATTTAAAACTGAAGATTCATTAACTTCTTTCAAAGCCACCGCTTCTGTCCAACGTGTAAAATAGTCAGTGGCTGTAAGCACCCACTTGTGACCAATACTGGAGGGTGGATTTATTGGCCCAATAAAGTCAATGCCCCATCTCATGAAGGGCTTCTCTACTTGAATTGGTTGTAGAGGCATAGCTGGCAGCTTTTCTTTTCCTACAAAAAGAGCACATTTTACACATTTCTTTGACCATGCATATGCATGCTTAAATAAGCTAGGCCGGTAATAGCTAGCTCTCATAATTTTCCATGCTGTTGTTCTTGGAGAAAAGTGAACTCCTGAAGTTCCATCATGAAATTCATGAAGCACTTTTTATGTTTGATCGGTATCAATATACCTCAATAAAACACCATTCAGGTCTTTCCTGAAAAGAATATTATCAATCAATACATATGAAATTGATTGTAACTTGAAGTACCTTCTTTTATCTCTGTCTAAACCTAGTGGATATTCACCAGTCTGTAGAAAATGGGTCATGTCTTGAACCCAACTTGCTGCTAATGCAAGTGCAAAATTCTGAAGCTTATTATCATTGACTAAAATAGTTTATGTTTATAATTTTTGCACATCTTCAGGGGTTGAGGCAAGCTGCTCACAAAGTCCTCTACCTTTGACAAGTTTTGTGATTTTGATGTCAACATCGAACTCCATAACTCTTGTGATCCAACCTACTCTTTTCTCACTTAGGTCTTTACTCAACATAAATTCTTTCACACTAGGGCGTGCAACCATAACATGAATCTTGTTGTTGGAAATTAGAGGCTTAAATTTCTTCAAACTCCTAATCACAGTGAGAACATGTTTATCAACAAATGTATATTTATGTTCATAATCAACAAGACCTTGACTAAAAAAGGCTATTGGTTGCTCTAAATCATCATTATTTTTTTGAATCAGCATAGCAAAAATTGAACTAATGCTTCCAAAAGCATATAGAATGAAGTCTTTTTTGAAATCTGGATTTATTAGTGTTGGGGCTGATGCTAAAGATTCTTTGATTGCTTCAAAGTTGTTCTTGGCTTCTCTAGTCCAACTAAAAACTGCATTCTTCTTAAGCATGGTAGTCAAAGGTTGAAATAGATTTGCAACATCAGGTATGAATCTCCTCAAAAAGTTGATTCTACCTAAAAATCTCTACAATCCTTTCTTGTGATTCAGTAATGGTAGTTCAAGTATGGCCTTGCTCTCTTAGGGTCAATAGTAATTCCTTCCTTTGACACTATGTGTCCTAATAATTTACCTTTGTGAACTACAAATATGCTCTTTTTTGGATTGAGAAATACCATACTCTCTATATTTTTCAAAAACTTGCTTGAGATGTGACAAGTGTTCATTTGCATTTATGGAATATATCGTTATGTCATCCAGAAAAACAAGCAATTTTTTTTGAATTAAACTCTGAAACGCCATATCCATGGCCTATTGAAATGTGGCACCAGTGTTAGATAAGCCAAAAGGCATTCTCTTGTAGGCCATAGTGACCCACTTTGTTGTAAACATTGTTTTATATTGGTCCTCTTCCTTGACTAAAATTTGGCTATAACCAAAATACCCATCCAGAAGGGAAAATCTCTTTGAACCAGCAACAACTTGAAGAATTTGTTCCATGGAGGGTAATGGGTAATGGTCTTTTAAAGATGCTCTGTTAAGATCTCTAAAATCTACACATAATCTTATCTCCCCATTCTTCTTTCTAACCGGAACAAAGTTAGAAACCTAGGATGTGTGTTTAATTGGAAATACAATACCCCCTTCAAATAACTTGGTCAACTCTTTGATCATTAAGGGTTCAAGCTTAGGGTTCAGAGGTCTCTGCTTTTGCCTAATAGGCTTGGCATCATGTTCTAACTCAATTGTGTGTTGTGCAATATGAGGGTCAAAACCCTTTAAATCAGAATATTGCCAAGCAAAAACATCATGAAACCTTGGCATAAAGCAATAAAAGCTTTTCTATCTTTACTTGAACAAATTTTTCCTAACTTAAGAAGCTTACATTTAAATATTTCAATTTCTTCGTAATGGTCTTATTTCACTTGAATGCCGACTTTACTCTTCTTAAGCTAGTCATCAGTGTTGAAAATAGACTCTAAGGTAACCAAAACCTTGGGTAATTTATTTGTCTTCAGTTGTATGACTTGATCATCATACTGTTGTTTAAGCTTCTCTTGATTCACTACTAATAACTGATCCTCTTGGAGCAAAAATGATAAAATGTTCTCATCACTATTGAATACCTGCTAGTTGATGTTGTTATCAGGAATTGATGGCCTGAATACAACTTTGACATACTGTTGTATTCTCTCTTTTTTGATATCATTTGGGATATCAAACTGTGCTCCAATTGTTGCAAGTCTTTCAGCATGTTTATTCTAATTTCTTGGGATAGAAACTAGCTTGAAGGCATCAAATTCCTCTATTATATCCCACACTTTGTTTCTGTAGGACTTCAATGCATCATTCTTAGTAACATTCAAGCCTCTAACTTGATTGACGATCAATTCACTATCTCCATAAACCTTCAGGTAGTTTATTCCTCTTTTTCTTTCCCATTCAAGACCTTGAATAAGACTCTCATACTCAACAGTGTTATTAGAGCACGCAAAAGCAAAACAAAAGGCTGAAAAATACTTGTCACCTTGTGGAGAAACAAGCATTGTACCTCCACCAGCTCCATTTTTACTTTTGAAGCCATCAAAAAACATCTCCCAAAGTTCATTTTTCTATTCTAGCAATTGATCTGCACTTTTTTCAAGGTTTGGAACCTCTACATCAATTTCATGAAGCACATAATTACCCATACCAGCATCTTGAATGAGATCTTTAGGACTGTCCAACACATTTTCTACCACCCATTCATGTAACAACACATTAGGAACACTCTCTGCTTGTAGCTCTTGAGCAGCAACAAGCTCACTATCAGTAAAAATGACAATTTTTGTCTGTAGCAGTAGGGACAACATTAATTACACTTGGGTTATATGGCTCAATGTGATCCTTGGCCAATTTTTTAGATTTAATGGTAACCTTGGTTCCATATCTCGTTCTAAACAACATATGAGACCAATCAGCTGAAACATATCCTCCTATCTTGGTTGTAAAGTCTCTTGATAGACACATAAAAGAAAGGTGGAAGATCTATGACACATATATCTTGCAGAAATGAAAAATTTGAACAAGCGTGAAGTGTAAGGATCAATCCTTTTATAACACCTAAAGTATTGACTGAGGTTCCATCTAACTAAATCACCCCTTTCTCTAAAGGCTGATATTTCAATCCAAGTTTATCTGCTCCTTGCTTAGGCATTACAGAACTGCTAGCCCAATATCCACTATATAGTTGTGCACTAATTTATCAACAATAATTACAAACACAAAACAGAGGTGGTTTGATGTGCTTACTCATTTCCTTGCTTGGTTGTTGGCTGTCCTGAGGGGTATTAGTAAACACAACCCTATCTTGACCTATTGATGGTTCTTCAGACACCTTCAAATTAGACAAAGCGGACTGCAATATATCCTTTTGACCTGGGATAGCCAAAGAATCCCACATATACATAGACACACTCATCTTTTTCATGTTGTCAATAATATTATAAGGCGCAATCAGATTTACCTTTTGATGTACCTTTACACCAGCATGATTAGCTTGCATGTGTGGCTACTCCCTGGCAGCTCCTTGTGGATTCCTCTATAGAATGCGAGGCACTTATGATGTAGATGATTCTATAGCTCTTTTTTTTCCTTTATCAACTGCTTGTTGAAGTTCAAAGGCTCTTTTCTTTGCTCTGGTATTTGCTGCAACTGGAGAATCATCTGCATTAACTTCACATAATTCTTCTCCTTGCCAGTTCAATAGAGTAGTGTCACTTGTAAGCTTCTCCTGCTATTGTGGAGCTGCATCATTAGGTATATTTTGCTATGATCTTGAAGCACTCTACACCATTAATGTCTGGTTTATCACTCCATTAGAGCACGTGGCCTGATTATGTGACTGGTTGCACGGATAACACCACTCATAATCAACAAGTTTATTCTGAACAGGGACAAGGTCTCTAGCTGCTCTAATAGGAGTTGGATTATATGCCTGAAAAGGCCTTGTAGCAATATTTTGTCTGTGACCCTGGTAATTACCTTGGTACTACTTCCTATTGCCTTGATACTGCTATTGTTGACCTTGAAAAGGTTGATTTGCAGGTTTGTTATATGACTGTTGCTTCTCTAAGTTTACCAATTTGTTCCCACAAGTTTGCAAAATGTTCTCAATCTTTTGTTGACTCTCTTTAATTTCCTGCAACTCTTGAGATTGAACTAAAACTATAAATTCTTGTTTACTAGCAATTCGTAATGCTAGAACAACAGGCAATGGTGCAAAAGGTGGTATCTATAATGGCATACTAGGCTATATTTTCAAAAAAATAGGCATTGGTGGCCTAGGAGCAATCTTTCCTGCTTGAATCAAACAATTATTTGCTCTAATTGTTGTCTCATATGCATCTGGTAAAGACACTCCTCCCATAGACTGTCATAATAGTTATATTGTTGTTAAGAGCCTTCAAATAGTATAGAAATGCATATTCAGGAGGTGGCCTCACCGTTGTAAGAATTCTATCCCAAGTCCTTTGGAACCGAAAGTTGAAGTCATTCATTTGCTCCTGAGGAGCTCTCTTTACAGTAGTCAACTTCTCCAATAAAGATAATTTATCAAATATGTCCTAAAACTATTTGTGCAATTTATCTCCTAACTCATCCTGAGTTGCAATGGTGCCAACTCCTAGACTTCTAAACCATTGTAAATCCCTTCCTTTAAATTATGTAGCAAGTAGCCTTATAGGTATGTCCTCTTGGGTAATATGGTGTACACCACACAGAGAAGCAACATCCCTTATGTGCTCAATGGGAGTTGTTTGATCTTCCCCAGTGAAGATTGACAAACATTTTAAAGTTGCAACTAGTCTGTCGTTGTGTTGTGCCAGATTTAATGGACTGCCTCCATTAAATGGCACAAAAGGTTGGTTTATAGTAGCCATTAGAGGTGGCTGAGATGAATGAACTTGAGTATGAACAGTAGAAAATGAAGCAAAAAAACTAGAAAATATAAGAACACTTGAAAAAGCAGCAAATGTAACCTTCCTTGGGGTGCTTGAAGGTGATGTAACTATTTTGAAACTTGGTGATGTAGAATGAGTATTACTATCCCTCTTTGATGGTCTACCTCTTCTCCTTGGTGGTGAGAAGAAAAAATCCTGCCTAACACCAGGTGATGTTAATTGAACTCTCTTTGATGCAGGAGTTCTTGCTGTCCTACCTTGTCTTTTGGGTGGTGATAGCTGCAAATATTCAAAATGTTTAGGACTCATAGTTTGTATTCTTTTCATGTGCTATAACAACACTGATTTTACTACTCTTTCAGCTCAACGGAGTCGCCAGATATGTTGTAATAACCTCTAAAAGGTCTGAAAATCATTGGTTGCACATCAAACCAACAAAAAAATTTGATGGACGTGTCCCACCAAGCGTGCCAAAATTGTTAACTCTAAAATTTTCTCCCTATTGAACTTGATGTTCAACAACTCCAGGATAACATGGGAATGATCCCACTTTGAATGAGACCAAACCTTTGGAGAAGGCCAACTTCCTTTTGGTATCACCTAATCTAGTGATTTTGGTGAGGAAAAGGGTAGAAGGATATTTTTTTCTAAAAATGAAAACTTGAAAACAGTACATATAAGGCGATACACCTAATTGAAAAGATTATGAAATTCAAAATTTTATTCACTTTTTATACTGACTAAGATTACTCCTGTACAACTTATTGTTGTATACCTCTTGCATAAATGTTTCACAAACAGGTCCTAATGCTCAGACTTCAAGAAGGAAAATAATTTCACATCCAAAAGCCATTAACACCTCTTGACACAATTTGTAACCTGCATTAGTAGACTTTATGCATAAAGGTTCTAAATCCTGAGACAAAGCTATAAGGAAACAAATATTACCTCACTAATAACTTGATCAATCAGCTAATGAACACAATAATGCAAAGAACAAGTTGACAAAATCTTCAAGTCAATAATACTCAAGGCCTTCACACTATTCCATATCTAGAACTGAGTTACATAAATTTTCTTTTCTCTATTAAAGGACTACAAAAAGTCACTCACTCAAAAAAAGCATCAAATAAGAACTACTCAATAATGAGTTACAAATGAGAATATATTCATCATCTCCAAGCAGCTCCACCAAAATAGGTTCTAGAAGCTCCATAACTTGTAAGTCCTCAAAAAGCCCAACATATAGCATCCATATCCACTCCAAAAGACACCAATATGCATGAAAAGGTCAAACTTGACCAAGTCCACCATAAAGGCAAGCAAAAAATGCTCCAAGATGCTCTCAAAAGCTCATAAATGAATCAAAATAGCCTCTAAATCTCCTCCATGTGCTTCAAATTGCATCAACTGACCCTATATGCTCTCTCAATGTTTCTCAAATTGAAAACAATCTCCAATATTTGAGCATGTACATGAAAGTAATTCATATCTCCATTTCTCTTTATGACTTAGTCACGTTGACATATGCTTCTATTTTGCATTTGAAAGATAATGTTTAAATTAAATGATTCATAAAATATCATTTAATTTCAAACATTTTACAAAATAAGGTAAATGCAAAAAAAAAGATCCTAACTTTTATGTATTGATCATAGACATAACAAAAAGATTTTACTAAGTCATAAATGACTTAAACATGCTACAAGGGTATTAGTCACAACCATTTTAAAACTTAAGAAAAAATGCCTAAAGCTATATCAGTATCATTAATTTAGGGTTCTACCCTAAAATGAAAGCAAAATAGGAAAAGCATATTTCATTTTTGCTTGAGGAAGCTTCTAGATGAAGCTAAAATTACACCGCCACCATGAAACCCTATCACTTTCCTTGTTGGAAATTTCTGTCTTGCACGCCATTGTAAAGGTTACTGTGGTCTGAAACATTAGAAATCTAGTTTTTCCTTTGAATTTGGAAGATCTCTGTGCATTTTGAAAGCTTTTGAAAGCTTTTTGTCTTCTAAGGCCGTGGGCTTTGGAATTTTTTGACTCACAGAAATCATGGTAAGTATTCTGAAAAATACTTTGGCTTTACTCTTTTATTTTTGAGCATCCCTCTGAAAAAAAATGTTTAGGGTTTTGAGTTATCAAACCCGCATTACTATTTAACTCTCACACTGTGGTTTGACTTCTTATTCTATTGGGGAATGTGCTTGGTTGTAGCTTGGTTCTGTTAAATTTTTTTAATCTTTCCTGTAGCATACATTCTCCATATCTCTTTATGACTTATGTGTATTTTAGAACTACATCCATTATGTGATTCAGAAATAATAAAGGTTTTTTGTTTATGCTAATTGCCATAAATCCGTCTCTTTTTCTCATTATGCTTTAGACCCGACTTGAATCTGGGTTCTTGAATTTCTAAGGCTGCGGCCATTGTATTTCTTCTGTATTTCCTATTCTCAACTAAAACTCAACCTAGTTACCCTCATTTTGTAACTAGCTGGGGATTTTTTATATTTCTAGATCCTCATGTGTTTTGTTGAAAAACCCACCATATAGACTACAAATGGAAAATATGTAAAACCCTAGGCCGTAATTTTTTTTTTGTGGGTATTTACTTTCATCATGGCTGCCATGGCTTTATTCCACATAGTTTACTATTCCATTTGCAGGGATAAAACACAATTCTTCTTTCAGGTATCGTGTCTCTATCAATTCACTTATATTGTGTTTTTCACTTTGAGGGAAATATAGAGATCATGACTCAGTCGGTTCCTTCATTTATTTGCAAAGAGATTTAATGCCTTTGCACAGTGCAGATATGATTTAAAGACCTTACATATCTTCTTTTGAAAACCCCTTCTTAGGCTCAACTTCATATTTTATACTCGGTCCTTTGATAGTTGAGGCTCATACCCTAAAGTTTGACAAAGAGTATTGAGGGATTTATTCTCATTTAATATTATACTTGCCATATGTTTGTCTTCCATGCTATCTTTGTAGATTTCTTATCTGACAAGCTTCAGGACCACATTCTGCATGAACTGATTATGAATTAAACTTTGTAAAGAACATACTCAGTCTTGAGCTATACCCACTGCTTTGTGTTTCAAAGAACTTCATTACTGATGACATAGTCATCATTGTTGTTGTGTTTGAATAACTATGTTTCCATCTTAAGCTCTATGGGTGAGATGAATGTAAACAACTTGCATTTCTTAATCTTTACCGTTTCTCTGTTATGAAACAACTACTAAAATGGAAGCATTTCTAGTTATTGAGCTCTCTTCATTGTTTCAATGAGCAAGTACCCGTCATTATCACATTATAACTGCAATTTATATATCAAAGGTTGTTGTTGTAGATTCCTGACATGGTAAAGTCTTTTGCATTATGATTATGAAGTAATCATGAATGATAACATCCTTTTTGCAATGTAATTGCATACACACTTAGAATATTCATGAATATTGTGCATAGATTAAAATAATGCAATCATTACTATGAGTTGGGCTCAACCCTTGTGGGAGCCACATTTTCACCACTCATTTTGTATTAAAACATGATTGCACCTATAGCTGCACATGAAGCAAACAAGTTAGAAAAAAATATGTGTATTTCAAGTGTGTTTGATAATTCCAATGGTTTTCTGGGACACTTGAAATGCACACAAAACTTATTTAATGCAGATCATGACCAATTTATACATGCATGAGTAAATGATCATGTATGGTATGTAACCTTTCATTGCTTAGAGTATTTATCTAACACATTAATTTGATTTAATGCAAAAAATAGGAGTACAGGAGCTAGGAAGGACAAGTCAACTCAGGCAGTAGTCGGACAAGAAGACACAACTAACGAGTCATTCTCAGGCAATGAATGGTTACCCTCCCTACGTCCATATTCTTTTCCTTCATTTATTTATTCATATATATGTTTATCTTTATTTATATTGAATAAGCATAAGTTAAACTCACAGCTTGTGTGAGTCAAATGAACATTTCTACACTCAATAAAGATTACTTCTTCAAAAGAGATTTATAAAATCTTTCTTATGTTTCATGCATCTATATAAATGCAATGATTTAAATTTATGTAATCTTAAGTTAGTTCATTTGTACACATGAATGTAATGTAGGGGAGATAAAAATGTACCATTTTCTTTTAAATATCAATAGGCTCTACCTGATTGAGCCACAAGTGAAAATCTAGTAACAAGAACTATAGTCATTTTGTAGACTACTTTTTGGCTCCATTGAATCAAGCAATTACAAATACTCCAATGCCTAGATTGCCTATGTCATGTAGAAACTACATTCAACTAAGAAAAGAAATACAATTGGCTAATTGGTACTTAGAGGAAGAATATACTGTGCTAAGATTTTATGGATTGGAAGTACAACCATACAAACTTCCAATAAATGTGACATAAAGGGTTTTTGCTTTGGAATATGTAAGGTAGATGCATAGTACTAATGAAAGACACTTTAGCGATTAGGGGAAGAAGACCTTATTTCCTTATTTACCTTTTTTATGTGGAGGGATGGCATTCGAGAAAAAAGCATTTAGTGTGGCACATGATCTTTCAATTTTTTTTATTTTGATGCTATCTGTCACTGGAAGTATGATCCATGTGATACCATTAAATCAATGATTGTGCTCAATAAGAATGCTAGAAGTAGAATTCAACATCAAAGTAAATCCTTGCTTGAAAACTTGAGAAACAAGGATTCTTGGGATGAGGTCAAAGTAGCAATGGAGAACAATGTTGTTGAGAATGGTATTTGTTTTGAACAATTGTTAGCAGAAATTATGGCATTGCATCGAAAGAAAATTAGGAGGTACAACATTTTTTATGAAAAAGTCATAAACCATCTAGTAGAGTAAAAATGCCAGATTCTCTAGAGAAGGAAGTTACAGAGAAAAATGGTCACGATAAAAAATTACTGCCTTTTGGTCTATGAGGAAGGACCTAGGCGATCCAAGAGCTCTTGCAAAGTATGGAGATAACAAAGAATATCTTGAGTTTAGAAAATTATGGAATATAGAGCATCTAAATGAACAAGAAGATGAAGAAAGTGATGATGATAGGCAAGAAGAAAGCCATGTCAATTTCAAACTTGGTTTAATTGAGGCCACAAAAGAAGAATTTACTACAGGAGCAACCATAGCTGAAAAAATGGGTTATGAAGGTGGTGGTTTGGGGTCCCAAGGACAAGGAATTCCTACAATAATAGATGTACAACATAGAAAACTAGTTGATAAATTTGGCCTTGGAGCTGATAAAGTAGACCAAGGGAAAAAAAGTAGAGCTGAAACAATTCAATTTGTTAGAGCTTCAAATCCTCATCCTCATGTCAGACACAATCACAACTAGGACATGCCCATGGTGGAGGGATTAGTGCAACTAGCATTGCCTTTGGTGGTGATGGTATGGGTAGTAGTACTAGTGGTGGTCAACATGTGCTACAATAGAAAATTACACACAAGAGGACAACAACACAATATACCACATAAACACTAGGTGATCAAGGCATATAGAAGAGGCAAACAATTTTGACAGGTCCAACTCCAAGTCACACTACCAGTGGATCCACCACAAAGGAGTTATTTCAAGGCACTCCCTCAATGCCAATTAGTCTAGCTACGACATCATTAGCAACTGCAAGTACTCCTATTCCTTCGCCATTCAAGCATTCCATTGTTCCTACATCCCCAGGTTTTGATTACATTGAAGAGTTTAAAAACAAATCAAAATTGAATAAAAAAGAAAAGAAGCAACTGATGGAGAGTGTGTCTGCTCTAACTTCAGAGCCTGCAACAACCATGGTATTACCCACATTTGACGCAAGTATAGAAATCATGGAGTACACAATTTTTGTTCCCACAGTTCAAAACAAACTAGCAAATCAGATGGCTCCATCTGAATTCGAGGTGAACAATTTTCAATTGGATTTTTTTGGACTTAGAAATACTGAAAAAATAAATGTATCAAAGAAGAAAAATGAATTGGTGTACACATCATTGCTAAAGCAAGATAGAGAGAAAAAAAGGTTTGAGACTCAAATTGAAAAGTCACAAGCAGACCTAACAAATGAGAAAGCAAAGAGGAAAGCAACAGATAACAAGAGCAATGAATTAGAAAAAAGAATTAAAAAATCTGCCTCTACATTAACAAGCAAAGAGGATAAGTAGAATGAGACTGCATTGAATGAACTGAAGCAAAGGGTAGATGAGAGCAACAAGAAATATGATGAGGAAAAATCCACTTCAGAAAAACTAAGATTGAGCATTGCAAATGGAAATGCACAGTGGGAACAAAAAATGGAGAAGGAGAGAAAAATAAATGAAAGATTGGAGGCAAAGCTGATGGAAGTAAAAAATGAAATTAAGTCGTCAAAATAAGTTATCTTCATTTTGTAGAGAAATAATGAGGCATACAAAACAAAAGATTTGGGATGAAATAATGTAGGGGATTGATCATTTGTGTGACATGTTTCAATTGATTGATACTATCAGACAACATCATAAGAAGCTCAACAAATATTTAATGGAGAACAAAAATGTGTTGGCATTAGAGAAATCAACAAATCAAATTCAACAAATAGTCTACAAAGTCAGTGACAATGTTTTGAAATCAAAAGGGATTACTAATCAACTTGCTAAATCAATGACGTTGTCATCTGTCATTGAAAAGTGTTTGAGAATGCGTGAAATAGAGAAATATTTGCATTTGGCTGCAAACAAGATGAAGAAGGTGGATGAAAAGGTAAGGAACTTCACAAAGCTTGGTTTACCAAAGGCTTTTGACACAAATGAGCGATTCGTTGGATGGAATGATTTCAAAAAGAAGATGGAGGATGCAAGGAAGATTGATTTGGACCAGTTTCCTCAGAACCTAGATGTGGTGACCTATTTGGATTCCATCAAATCATTGGTAACCCTAAATGCAAAATTGACTAAAGAATCCAAGATAGGTTCCAATTTGAATTATGAATTGTTAACAAATCTTAAAGTCAAACAACATCAATTAGAACAAATGACAATTCCAACAGCTGAAGAGTGGAAGTTGCTAGAAAAGGTGATGCAATGATTTAATTTTTGATAATATGAGTTTCCAAGTTCCAACTTAGCTCTATGCAGAGTTGTCTTTGAGCAAGATTTTGCATTGCCAATGCCTCTATGTATTCCTTCATGTGATACAGTGATAATCAATTTAAAAGCTCAAATTCAAACTTCAATAATGTGTTGATGTTCGATTATCTATATTATTTATTATATCATTTGAAGAAAAAGTCTGGTAATGGTTTCAACTTCTAGATACACTTGTTATTATGTTCATTGTTGTATATGCTACTAATACTATTGTTCATATATTATTAATCTAATAAGCATCGAGTTGAGTGATGAATCGCTGAGCACATGCTCAAGTTTTACTTTTAACACAATTAAAATATGAACTATAAGGTGATTTTAATTCTAGGCATCCATAATCTTAGTGAAATTACATTACAATTCACACATCAATACTCAATCTCCATGACTACTTAGCATATCCACTAAACATTTATATGAATTCATGTCGTGGATTATCTATTATTGGAATTGGAATGAAGGATTTTTGGTTAGTTTCATTGCTGTGGTTACTATCACTCAAAGTCGTGGTTTTGGTGCTTTTCCTAACCTTAGTCGCTAGCCCTCAGAGTTTTATAACCTTGTCGCGGAGCTCTAAATTTTCATAACTCCCCAATTCCCTGACATGGTTGATGGTTCACTTTGTTGAGTTGGAAGTCTTTCTTGGTCATCTTTCTAGTTGGTGGGTCAGAGGTTTGGAAAAATTTGAAACTTTAGACTTTGGTTCTAAAGTTCCAAGTTTCAGTGACCACGCGACATTATGGACTTATCTTGCCTTAACCTTTCAAAGGCACCATCAGACACCTCATTGAATACTATGTACGGACTAATGTAAAATATAAAATATAAAATATCACAATTTCATGGAATACAACATAAAATATCATCAACTATAGTTTGACTTTGGAATATGATTCATGAAGTGCAATATGAAATAAAATATCATGAAGTGCAATGATTCACAATTTCATTGAATATAATATAAAATATCAACAACTACAGTATGGAACAATGGAATCTGATCCTGGGATCCATGAAGTGCAATATAAATACCTAAAAGCTGGTAATTCTCTTGAATCTCTTTCATTTCCCAAATGGACTCGGGGTCCTCAAATTGATGTTCGTCATTAGATAAAGTAAAAGAGTTGTCTTGAATTTGATTTGAAGTCTGCTCTTCATTTTCTTCGGCCTATGTCTCAAATTCAACATTCATTGTGTCATTTTTGTCAATGTCATATGTCTAAGTCCCATTGCCACTGCCAGTGCCACCAGTACCAGCCTTTGGAATTGGAGTGTTGCACAACCCGGTCCCTCTTCTTTCACTTGTGGACCTCTAGATTGCAAGTGCCCTTTCAAAAGGAAAACTTCTGACATTATACTCAGTTCCTTTCATCCTCAAGCAATTTTCCAAATTCTTGTCTAGTTTGTTTCTTAACTTTGATTTCAAAAACCCCAATGTACTGAAAACTCCCTCATCCTCCACCGACCCCAATATCATTGTTTGACATAAATCAACAAGTTTGAAATATTCTGATATCGAACCACACAATATTTCACTATGACCTAAGTTTGTCCAAACCTTTTTTATTGATCCCGGTTCAAAGGCCTTGTCCTTTTCCATGGATTTATATTGTTCCTTCATAGTTGTTGCAAAATCCCTACATTGTTTTCTAAGCTTAGCTTCATCTAAAATTCCTTCTATTTTCTTCTCATTGTATGTTACAGTTTTTGAAAATTGTTCGATCAAGATTTTTACCTAAGCATTAAAATATTTTGGGTTATCTCGGTTTTCCCAAAATTGAGGATACACAATACTCATGGCTTCAAGTATTTCATGTCGAGGGAATCTTTCACGAATCTCTGAGGAAAGAGATTTTGCAATTTCCTTCAAATTATCACCAATAGATTTAACAATGCCTTGAAAATATTCCTTGTTAACAACTACTCTGCTAGAGTGCCTGGCTATCTTACATTGGTACATTTGTATCTCATATCCACGCACACAAATGCATAAGTGCATGCTTGCATTAAATTGTAAATAATTATCAGGATCATTCAAATCTGTAATTTTCTACCACATAAAATAATTTGGGCCATCTTGTGTTAGATCTAGATATAGATGATCGAGGGCCAAGCATGTATGTTTATGTAGATTGGCATATTCATTAATATACATAGTTCTGTCTTGAGCTTTCTTCACAAGCTCGTTCATCACATCCAGCAATGGGAGAAGACTAGTTAAAGTCAAGAGTGTCTCTATATCGCTTAACCTATGTAAGAGGTCAAGAGCTTTATCTACTGTGTTGCAATTTTCGTACATCACTCCAATCAAGGATTGATATTATGAAAGAACTCGTTGTGCTAGTCCATGCAGGGAGATCCATCTGATATCAACATCCTTGAGAAGCTTGTTTCCTGGTGTTATTCCCTCAACAAAATTTTGAAATTTTGTGAAACGTTTAGGACTTCAGTAGAAGTATGCATGGATCTCGCAGACTAGATTTTCGACTTTTGATACTGTAGGAAACTTGCTTACAATTTTGAATGCTAAATTCATTTTGTGGGCCATCCAGTGAATGCCAAGCATGTATGGTGCACAAGTAGTTTGTAGCTTTGTGCAAACACCGGTCCTTTGACCTTGCATCACTACAGCTCCATCAACTCCTACACACACCAAATTTTTCGCAATTGTCAACTCATCCATACCTACAATTTCATTCAAAGATTTTTTGACGAGTTCAAATATATTTTGCGATGTTGAACTGTTCTTCATTTTATGAACATAGAGAAGATGAGCTTAGCGAACATGTTGTTGTACAGTATACAAATGCATACATACCCAAGAAGTATTGTCTACTGCAGTAACTTCATCTAAATATAATGCAATGAAATTTGACTCTTTTACTTTATCCTTTAAATCTTCCTTTTCCACTACAGCAAGACAGTTTGCCCAATCCCATCCAGCATTTACTGACCAATGTGAGTAGGGATAGTGAGGAACATTCAAATAAGATAATAAACCAAAATATTCTGGGTAGTCTGTCATAGGACGCCCTCTGGAAAAAATATGAAAAACAACACTCATTTGAACAATTTTTGACATATTTGCTCCTTCCATTTCTTTTCCAAATTAAGCCTCAAGTGTACCTTTACATGCAACAATGTTCGACATTATTTTTTCATGCTCTTCATAAGACGCGGCATACCTAACATGAAGACATTCTTCCTTTAATTTCCATCGTACGACTGATTCTTCCTTTCCATCTATGATTTGTTTTTCATAAAATTTACTAATATGATTTTCTATAGTATCAATCTTTAGCTGCAACATCTTGGCTCTTCCACATTTCCAACTACAAATCTTACATTTGGCCAATGTTGCATTTCCAATCCCCACTGGTACCATGAATGGGTATTTTGACAACCAACCAAGTTGAAAACTCCTTGTCATTTCCCACTCGCACCCCCTTTTTGGTTTATTTTTCCTTTTCTTGCTACCAACATCATCATCCTCATCCAAGTCAATTATCTCATTTTGGCTAACCGGGCCTAGGGTATCCCTTGGAACATCTTCTGTGGTATTGCTATCATGATTTGATACATTTTGATTTAAATCAATGACAATCTCAACTTGACCTTCTGGTGGCGATAAGGTATTGGGAATGCTACCAATATTTGGTGAAAGAGTTGATGATGCAGCTCCATCTTAACCTGATGGATCAGAAGCTTTGGCAATTCCAAAGTAAGACTGTATGGTATGTCTAAGTTTTTTTTCTATTTTGATAGTCTCCCAATCTCTTCACCACCTTGAGGAGCGACAGGAGTCTCTTCACCACCCTGAGGAGCTTGAGGAGCGGTAGGAGTCTCTTCACCGCCTTAAGGAGCCTAAGGAGCAACATGAGTTTCTTCACCACCCTGAGGAGCGGTAGGAGTTTGAGGAGTGGCAGGAGCCTTACCACCCTAAGGAGCAGAAGGAGTCTGAGAAGCGGCAGGAGTCTCTTCACCACCTTGAGGAATGGCAAGAGCCTTACCCTTGCTACTCGAGTCGCTCGACATATTGATCTCTGATTCGCTTGACATATTCATCTCTCACTTTGAATAAACTCTAGAAGAAAATGTCTTCTTGTTTAAGGACAAAGAATAATAATATAGATCCCATTCCCTACTCAATATCATCTTTAAGATTGAAGAAATAATGGAAAAGAGATAAAGAAAACTTATTATTATAATTAATAACACTATGAAGAAATGATCACTCACCTTTAAGTCTACGTTTTCGGCTTTGGACGACTTCCAAATAAATGACACTTTCGATTGTATTTATTTCTGTTCAAGGAATGGATTAATAATATTCCTTTCATTTATTTATCAAAGATTGTGTGAATGGAAATGCAATAGGAATTTATAAGTAGTGTGATAAGTGTTGTTCTTTAAAAATGGTGCAGAATCACATATCAAATTCAATACCATGGAATACAATATAAATTTTTTGGCTATTCCTAAACTTAGTCACTAGTCCTCAGAGTTATATAACCTTGTCACATAGTTCTAAATTTTCATAACTTTGTGATTCCCCAACTTGGTTGATGATTCACTTTGTTGAGTTGCAAGTCTTTCTTAGTCATCTTTCTACTCGGTGGGTCGGAGGTTTCAAAAACTTTGAAACTTCAGAGTTTGGTTCTAACTTCTAAGGTTCACTTTGTTGAAGCAAGAATGAAAAAAAGATAAAGAAAACTTATTATTATAACTAATAACACCATGAAGAAATGATCACTCACCTTTTAAGTCTACGTTTTCGGCTTTTGCTGACTTCCGAATCAAGAAGTAGAACCTCATAACCGAAAAAAATGTGTAAGAATAAATGACACTTTCGATTGTATTTATATCAATCCATGATTCCATATTTGATGAATTCCGCGGGATTTTAAAATGGTATATTAAAAATTTGGTGAATCCAGTGTGCTTATACAACAATACGTTATAATTTTCAAGGCAAAATGTGTCCTCAAATGTAATTATTTTTTAATGTTATTGGTGAAATAGGTCCTCATGAGAAACTATTTATAAATTTTAATTGGAAAAATGGGTCTTCACAAGCAACTATTTGTAAATTTTAATTGGTGAAATGGGTCCTGATACAATGTTGTTTTAATAGTATTGGAAAATATGTAGGTGTTTTATTAAATGCTTTCGGGATTCCAAGCGAAAATATTAGTCAGTCCAGTTGAAACGCATAATTTGACAATGGCGAATTTGTTGCTTAAATATGCCTCATAAAAAAACTCATTGGAGAATGGACATGCATTAGACCTATAGTTCATAAAATCCGAGCGATTTGGACACCCTGTTGGGTGCGAGAAATTCGCCAATTTCGACTTAGCCGATTCCTAGAATTCTCCAATTGGCGAAGATTCACCACTAAAGTTTTCCCTGGTTGAAACAAAGAGCTTTATGTAATCAAGATGGCACAAAGAAATATTATTTTTATTTTCAGAACTGATGTGAAAAAGGGGAGAATTAAGTTAAAGAGAGACTACTAAAAAGAATGCTAGCTTCTTGAGCTTGAGACAAGTTTGTACAGTCTCTTAAATGCTAATATTGGTTGTGAGATAAAATTTGTTTCATGCCCCCAAACTAGTCTCCCTAGAACTATTAATATCAATCTATTCACAATGGAAAAAGCTAGACCGCAATATTTTTGCAGCTTCAAATATAAAAGTGCAAGGTGATGAGAACAAGAAAATTATATGCAATGTGGACCATAATGCCAAGCCAAACATGTGAGGCATGCAACTACTAGGTGTTTATGCCTTGTGGGTCCTATTAATATACATACCCTTATATATTATGTGCAAGTTTCTTGTGGATATCCATCAATGAGAGCTAATACACTTTCAAGTTTCAACTTATTTTTAAAAAATGTCATTTTTAACACTTTTTATGCCTATAAAAATCTTATTTTTATAGTTTATAAATATTTCAAAAATTGTGATAGTGCACAGGTCTGTGACCGAGTGTTGTGGTTTGCATGACCTGCGGTACAACTTACATACCTATATTGTGGCCTTTGTAGGCCATTTTTCTTATATGCTCATCATTGGATGCATTGGGGGGCGTTTGGGGGTTTCTTCTCGTTGTTTGGGGCTATGTAGGGGTGTAGCTTGGGCCTATGATGGCTCTTTTTTTCTTTCTTTTGTTGTTGCTCTGTTCTTTGATGGTGTGTGTTGGATTTTGAGCCCATTTTCCATTGTTTTGTGTGTCTTCGGCATGTATGGAGTCTCCTAAGCAAACTTCGTCTTTCCAAGAGGTTTTGTGCGGGAATATTCCGTCGTCTTCTTTGCATGCAAATGCCATGAACTTCTTGAGAAAATCTTTGAATGGAGAAAGGTAGTCAATGAATGGAGGTCAGTGTATCTTCAAAATTAGTGGTTGCTTGGAAAGGAGCCATGATCGCCCAATGTTGGTGAATCAACCGGCTTCCGTTGAAGAAGACATTAATTATTTGGCTAACCATGCCTTGATTTGCAAGTTTATTGGGATTCGGGTTTCACTCCCCTTTTTGGATTCTTGGGCCCAACGTACTTGGAACCCTGAGGATGAGATGGACATTATGCTGGCAGCTAATAATTATTTCCTAGTGGTTTTCAATTAAAATGGTTGATCGTATCAAGGCCTTTGAAGGTGGTTTGTATTTCTACAACCAGGTGGGTCTGTTTATAAAATCATGGCATGTTGGTTTTAACCCATCAAAGGAGCTTCCATCTTGTATCCCTGTATGTGTTTGACTTCCTTGTTTCCCATTAGAATTCTGGAGGAATGATATTTTTCACTCCATTGCTATGCTGCTTGGTAAACTAGTGGGCCCTTCCCAACAAACACTGGACAAAAAGGTAATTTCTTATGCTTGCATTTGCATTGAGATTGATTTGAATAACCCTTTTTCAGATTCTCTTGAGATTCGCCTTGGTTCCAATTCTTGGGTCCAACAACTGGACTACAAATATCATCCTTTTTAGTGTTAGATTTGTCATGAATACGTCCACCTGCAAAAAAAGTGTCCCAAAATCCAACCTTTTGAGCCTTCTTTGGCTCAGGCCTCTTGTCAACCCCCCAAGGTTGATAGGGGGAAAGCTCCTCCTTAGGTAATGTTCCACATAAGGAGGGCTTTATTCGTGTAAAACCTCACAACCAATGCAAAGGGTTGAAAAGAACTCTTAAAAATAGACAGGAGGACAAACTCTTCAACTGGTTTGATGTTCTAGATGATTTGGGTCAACAAGAAGTGAATCCTGGTATGTTGAATCTATGATCTGATGCCATGGAGGGGGACCATGAGATTGTCAGTAATGCGGAGGACCAAGTGGCTTAGGATGTTGGTATGGCAAATGCTAGTATGGCTACGGATCATGTTTTGGTTTCCCTTGCTGTACCAATTGGTTTAGAGCCTCGAGTAAAGCTTTGGATCAAGTCTTGGAAGGCAGTGCTCTTCCTACTGGTAAGGATGACCTGGAGTTTGGACAAGGGAATAAAACCTCCTCTCTTGGATTTCATCAAAAGAATCTCAAAGGGGTTAATGAGAAATCTCTCAAGGTTGGGAGGAAGAAGGATTTGGATAAACCAATTAATGGATGAGACATTGGTGGAATCTAGGTCAGTGAAGACTATTGATTCCCATTTCTCCAACTCTAAAAAATGATTATTCTCTCTTGGAATGTAAGGGGCTTGAACAATGGCCCTAGACAAAAATTTGTTCGAGATTTGGTGAAAGCTCATGTTCCTGAAATTTTATTTATTCAGGAAACTAAGTTGTTGGCGGAGAGTATGGGTAACTTGGCTTCCAAATTTTAGTGGCGAAGTTAATGCCACTGTATTGGAGCTCATGGCAATGTTGGGGGACTTCTTGTTTTTGGAACCCACTGAAGGTTTCTCCTCTTTGGTGGTTTTCGAGTAGGTTTTCTATCTCTATGGTTGCTTCTTGTTTGGAGACTGGAGAGCACATCTTTCTCTCCAAAGTTTATACCCTGACTGACATTCTTGGTAAGACGCCCCTTTGGTCTCATATTCAACATATTCGCTCTGTTGTTCCTTTTCATCCCTAGATTTTAGCAGGGGACCTCAATGCTATCCTCAATTTGGAAGAAAAAAGGGGTGGTTGCAAATGTTGGAGCCTTCGTCTTATCTCCTCAGAGATAATGTTTCCAGTCTTAATCTTGTGGATGTGAAGCCTAGCAATGACCTATTTCCCTAGAGTAACAAGAGATGTGGCAAAGCGTCTATTTCTGAAAAACTTGATAGGTTTTTAGTCTCTTGTTTTTGGATAGGTAGTAGTTGTATTACCAGTTCTGAAATTTTGGACTGGAGGGGATTGGATCATTGGCCAATCAAACTCTTTGTTTCTCATGTTAAGAGTCTCCAAGGATCCTTCTTTTAAGTTTCAACTTATGTAGTTGTGTGAACCCCGACTTCAGGATCTAATGTTTGATTGGTGGCCTTGAGGTAAACCGGCTTATGGTATTGCTATATATTCTTTTGTCAAGCAGCTATAGTATGTTAAGCTTCAACTTAAAATGTGGAATCAACAAAGTTTCAAAAATTTGTTTTGAGTCAAGTTGGAGGCTCAAGATCATCTGAATGCAATCACTCGTGAAATAAGAGATTTTGGTCTTTTATATGAGCTTCTTAAGGAGGAGGCTACCACCTTAAAGATTTTGGAGGAATGGGAGTTGCGTGAGGAAATTTTTTGAAAGCAAAAGGCCCATGTAAAGTGGATTCAAGAAGGCGATAGAAATACTGCTTTCTTTTTTAATTATGTCAAGGCCCGTAGGCATGGGAATTCAATCTCATCTCTTATGTCTTCTAGAGGTGTGTAGCTGGATTCCTTTTGGGAGATTTCTAGGGAAGCCTAACATTATTTGGCTGCTTTTTTTTCAAAGGATTCTCCTCAGGTTACTATTGAAGAGGACCATATCTTTGGTTTTATCCCATCTCTTGTGTCCCCAGAAATGAATGAAAGCCTTATGAAACCAATCTCTCTTGATGAATTGGAGGGTGTTGTCTTTCAAATGAAGAAAGGAAAAGCTCCAAGCCCTAATGGCTTTCCTATTGAATTTTTCCAAGAATTTAGGGAAATTATTAAATTTGATCTTCTTGAGTTGGTTCAGGCATCTCATAAAAGTAAGCAGATGTTGAAATCTTTGAATGCTACTTTTCTTGCTCTAATTCCTAAGTGTGAAGGAGCTAATAGGATGAATATGTTCAAATTGATAGCTTTGTGCAATGTGGTATATAAGATTCTATCTAAGCTCATTGCGGAGAGGCTTAAAATGTGGATTAACAAGCTCATTTTTGAGGAGTGGGGAGGATTTGTGGCGGATAGGAAAATCTTGGATGGCGTGGTCATTGCTGCGGGACTATTCACTCCATGTTTGTTTCTAGGGAGAAGGCTATGTTTATTAAGCTTCATATGGCTAAAGCCTATGACAGGGTCAAACGGTCTTTTCTTCAAAAGGTGTTGTGTGCTTTTGGCTTTGTTGAGGATTGGGTATCTTGGGTTATGAGTTGTGTCACTTCCACCTCATTCTCTATTCTTGTTAATGGTGAACCCTCTGCTTTATTTGGCGCTTCTAGAGGCCTTAGGAAAGGAGATCTTATGTCACCATATATGTTTATTCTTATGGTTGAAGGCATGGGATGTGCCATTAAAAGCCATGTTTCTAATGGCCTTATCCAGGGGTGGAGTTGGCGCAATGGTGTGCCTCAGTCACATTTGCAGTTTGTTGATGATACTGCATTGATGGGGGTGGCTAAGATCAGGGAAGCAACTAAATTCTGTTGAGTGCTGGACATTTATCTTATGGCTTCAGGGCAGCAAATTAATGAAGGAAAATCTCTTATCTATTTCTTCGATACCCCTTTGCTCATCCAACAACGGATTGCTTGTAGCTTCAAATTCTAGATAGGTGAGCTTCTTTTAGTTTATCTTGGTGTTCCTCTCTTTGTTGGTCCCCCTCCACGGGTGACCTGGCAAAGTATTTTGGACAAGCTACGGTCATGAGTGAATCATTGGACTCATAGATGGTTGTCCTTTGTTGACAGGGTGGACAGGGTGTTGCTTCTAAAATCTATGATTCAGGCTCTTCCAAACTACAAATGTATGCTTCAGGTGGCTCCTAGGAGTTTTATTAAGGAGTTGGATGCTCTTTCAAGGCAATTTCTATGGGCTAGTAACTTGGCTTCTTCTAAGTGGGATTTGATTAAATGGGAGACGATTTATAGACCAAAATAGGATGGGGGCCTTGGTTTGAGACAAGCCAATCTCATTAGTCAGGCTCTAGCTGCCAAACTCTATTGGAGATGGTGCAATAATTAGGACCAGATTCGAGCTAGGATTTTGTCCACTAAATATCTTACAAGGGTGGCGAAAGATGAGGTTCCTCGTGTTGGTTTGGTGGGTAAAGGTTCTGTCATTTGGGATACTCTCAAGAAAGGTGTCAATTTGATTAAGAAAGGTTTGAATTGGATTTGCAATAGGGGCTCTAAAGCCCTCTTTTGGCATGACTCTTGGGATGGCTTTCCTCCTATTTTTTCTATGTTCCCTCATCTATGGGATCTTTTTCATCTTTTCTCAGAAGTTGGATGGTCATAGGTGGTGGACTTCAAACACTTTGTTAGGCTGGGTCAGGTGGTTGTTTCTAGATGGAAGGACCCCATAGAGTGGTTGACTGGTGGTTCTTATGAGGACTATGTTGAACTAAGGAGGATTTTAGAAGGTAAAGTTTGTAGTTCAATTTGGGTGAAGGATATCTTGGCTTGGGGCCCAGACCCTAAGGGGAGCTATTTGGTTGCCTTTGGATATCAGGAGTTCTACCTTCAAAAGTATGAAGGGGAAGTCAATTGGTGGAAGCATGTGTGGAACAAATTCTCATGGCCTAAATGTAACTATTTCTTATGGATACTTGCTTGGAATCGGTGTCTCACATGGGATAACCTTCAAAAACGTGGTTTTCAAGGTCCTTCCATCTATGCTCTTTGTGGTAATAATGAAGAGGATTGTTCTCACTTATTTTTCCAATGTTCCTTTTCCAGAGACATTTGGCATCTTTGGTGGGGCTGTTGGGGGCAAGCTTGTGTTCATGCTTCCTCCTTGGTTGATTTTTGGAGAAGTTTGGGTAGGCCTCTAGCACAGGCCTCCTTTCTTTAGATTGTGTGGTACATGGGTCTCTCCTTCATACTTTGGAAAATTTGGCCTGAAAGAAATCGAAGGATTTTTAGGGGATGCAAGATGGCAGTTCATCAACTCTGCCGGAGGATTGTTGGCATGGTTCAAGAGATTGTAATTGCTAAGTGTGATGTCTCCTTTCCCGTGGATAAAGGGGATAAGGAAATTATTCAGAGGATGGGTATTCTTGGCATTAGGTAGGGGCACCCTTGTTGTAGGAGAAATCGTAACTTCCAGAACAAAATTCAGAGGGAGGGTCATTGGCTTCCCCCTCTTGGTGATGTTTTAAAAATTAACACTGATGGTTCTTTGAGGGGTAACCCCGGGCATGCTGGAATTGGGGTGTTGGAAGGTACATGGTTGGCAATGTCATTTTCTTCTTTTCGATATATAAGGGGCAGAATAGTAACAATTTTATGGAAGGATTGGTGATCTTATATGCTATTGAGAGAGCTTGCGCTTTGGGATGGAGTTAGGTCATTTGTGAGTCAGACTCTTAGATCCTGATTAATATGTTGAATAGTCAGATGTTGGTTGGTGTCAACTAGCATCTTGCCTCGGTGGTCAGGAAAATTCTTAGATGACTTCCATGTTAGGGGTTGTGTCCTTTATCCAAATTCTGCAATAGTGGATCAAAGTGGCAGATTGCTTGGTGAAATGAGCATTTGAGAATGTTGAGGGTTGGCAAGTGGAAGATTGGGAATAGTTATCCCGGGAGTATTCCCAAGATCTTGCCAAGTTGATTTCTATTGACAAGAGGGAGTGATTGTATTGTGGTCCGGGCTTTGTGGGTTTGGCTGATTTTGGGGTTTTGTGTCCGCCTTGGGGTGCTGGCTTGGAGTCTTTCAACTCTTCCTTTGTATTCTTTTCTTTGATTTAACAAATTTTTACCCCTTTTTATTAGATATATATATTTCAAAAATTAATGGTTCCCGTGGGTACATAGCTCCTCGTCACTACATAGCACATTCTTTGTGAATCGAATCTTGTGACTGTTTTGTATAGATTTGTTCTGTTTTATGACTTTGGTGTTGAGCTTCTTAACCATATTTTGCTTTTTGGAATATTGAATGCTAATTTTTGTTTTATAAAAAGTAGTTGATAAAATTTGATACAATTACATAGTTGCTTGTTTATTTCATTATAATACCAGTCTGAATTTTTCGGCTTGGCACAGCTGCACATCGAGTTTCTTGAGCTACTTAACAGGGTTTTCTAAGACTGAATTTGGTACTTCCAATAACCCTACTCAACCAACACTTTGGATAAAGTTGTATCCTAGAAGCCAAAGACCAACGCTAATTTTAATCCATGTTAGAAACCAGGATCACATTCGGGCCACTGGTCTGCTTTACTAAAAGCTACTTGTCTTTATAGGCTTAATATTGACAGGGTTCTCCCTAGGAATGGATTGATGCTTCGAACCCCACCCCTCAACCTACAACTATCTTTCTCTAATTAGGTTAATTTCCTTAGGGCTAGTAGTTTTTTCACTTGACAATGAATTGTGTCCCAATATTTCCCCCCAACTTACATTTAAGTGGAGGTTATACTTGTTTCTTAAGTCGAATACCAATTTTACCATGTTGGATAATTGGTCTGGTTATAATTTCAACTCCAGCATTTAGGCTATTTACAATTAGTTACCTTCTTTTCTTGAGAGATTTTTATCTACTTGTAATTGTGGATTGATGTCTGACATTTTTCTTTTTATATACGAATGCTGATTGGGTTTTTTCTTGCCTCTCATGAATTCAGTTAATTTTGTTTTCCTTTCTGACCCAATGCATACTTGATATTTCAGACTGCTAAACAGCAGATGGCTCATTCAATCATTTTCAGCTTTTTTATAAAGTCTGATACATATGTTGTGCTTGGTTAATTCCTGAAATATTGAATTCTTGCTACTGTTTCTGGAATGTTCTAATTTCAAGGGTGTTCCTGCTATTCCCTCTATGAGTGTGAAGCCCTGTTTTCCTTCTAAATTCAAAACTGAAATTAAGATTTTGAAGGGGTCATTTAGTTATTGCTTGTTTTTTGAAGGAATGAACTCATGCTTGTTTATTTTTGCTGGAATCCGGTCTTGATGATCTTCTTTCTTGTTTCTCTGCCCTGAACTTCTTTTGCCTTTCAACTCAAAGTTGATTTTGTTTATTTGAATGGGGTCCTGTGGTTCTCCTTGTTAGTTTCTCTGAACTTCCGCTTGCTTGTCTTTAGAGATTAAGACTCAGATTTTTGCTTGACCTTTGAAATGGGATCTTGTGGTTCACTTACTCAATAATTGAGGCATACACTTGAAATCTCACTTATCACATAACAACCAGATAAATATTGATTTGACAACTGGATGGGAACATTCTTTTTATATTCAGATATTTCATAATCAGATAATACTTAATTTTTTTAAGGAAAAAATCTATATTTGTCTAAGATTATTTCATTCCATTATTTAGCATTTATTATTAATTGTTTAATCCAGCCACATGCTACTAGAATTTGCATGCACAAACACGTACTCTCTAACATATTAACATACATATAATTTTCTATCCGTGTAATCCTTGAACCTCCTTTAGGTGCAAGTGCTACTTTAATTTTCTTGTAGGAGCCTCCATCTAATTTCAAGCTTGTTGGCTCTATTATGTATAGCACCATTATTGGGGTCTAATTGATTTGTTCCGTCTACTTAATACTCCCATTTTGCATTTTCTTTCTGTTTCTTCAAGTTCAGAGCTAATGTTGCTTCAATTTGAACTATGCCTTATAACGATGTACACTTTCCTGCAAAGATCCTCTGGTCTCATTATGAGATATCGTATGGACACCTGGCAAAACCTATGATGTTTGATTGTCAACAGAATGGTTGAGAGGTTTCAGGAGTGTCGTTCTCCTTGAAATAGAAACTGTTACAACAGCCCTGTTTTGGTGTGCTAGGTAGGCATAGCTAGTAGAAGTTTGCTTATTCGAAGGACTGTTAATATTTAGGGTTGTTTTTCTATCAATAGTTACAGTTAGAGTTGCATGTTTTTTGGAGGAAAAAGGGAACAAATGTAAACTGGCAAATATGGTCGCTGGCTTAGAACTTTGGACAGTTCAATTAGAATAGGAATTCCTTGCTGGCACATTGATTGGGCTATATAGAAACACATTTGGGCTTGAATGAGCAGTGGAGTTCATAATATGTAAATGATTACTTTTCCAAATAAGAAGGATATTCGCTATGTTTTCTGTTTGGTGTTAAAAGGTTAATTATTTACTGCATGCTCTGTTGTGCTCTGCTGTGCTCTTCTCTTTGTCTGCTGTGATAGATTCTTATCAAGAACAAGTTAATGACTTGCAGACTTGAGAAGAGAGATTAATCTGCATTTGTTAGCGTGCTGGTTTTTTTTTCAGCTGATTTTTGTTTGGTAACGCATATCTTCACCATATTTCCCTTCTATTCTGCTGTGTTCGTTGTTGTACCTACAGTAGGTTTATTTTAACTGGCAGCAACAGAGATTGTCTGCATGACAATACCTTCCCAAACACAAAGTAAGAGAAAAGACCTTTTCAAAGGAGGAGTTGCATGCGATATCCTTGGAAAAGAAGCTTGATGAGCTTATTGTTCTTAAATACAATTTTGCATTTTTTTGATGCAAGAAACTCTCAGAGGAGAAGAAGAAAGAAAACATAAGAACTCAGGTCATCAACATGAAAATGAAAAGAAAAGTGTAAAAAAATGACATGTGAGATAGTACAAATATTTGATTGAGGCAAGGAACCAAAAAGCAAACTTGTGTGGAGGGGGATTGCAAGGATATAAAAGTTAAGTTTTTAGGTGCTTAAGTTTATTGATTGTCATTTTATAATGAATAAAAACCAATATGTCTACCTGTAGTTTGAAGTGCAGACTCCAAACTAAGACAGGTTTACTATGGAGAGAGTTGTTGCTCCTATTAATCTACATCAGCTTGTCCCATGTAATTAGAAAACGATAAAATTGCAAATATAAATATTTTTGAATGGACAACTGATTCAGACCACCTATGTGGCTGCAAATCACATGCTCTGAAACTGATGCAGACTGCCTCTGTAGGTGTAAATTAGATGCTCTGTTCTAGCCAATAAAGAACCAATACAATAGCGAATGAGGCAAACCTCCAAGATTATAGCAGAAAAAGAAACATTTTATTTCCCAGCTTGAATAAAGTACATGGGCCTTCCAATGGATTCCTCAGCCTGTTCCCAAAAAAACTAACTTCTACCTGCACACATCCCATAAGAAAACACCAAAACTAAAAATAGAATGGCCACTAAAACCACCACCAACGGCAGAGACAACCCAAAATTAACAAATAAGTAGTGGGGGAACCCTCATAAAAGGGCAGTTACATCATCCTCCCTATCTTTTAAAAAATTATGAACCTCCGGTTTCAAAGGAATCTGCTTTTGTAAACTTCACTTTGAATTTCATAACTACCAATATGGTGGTGTAGACCTTCAAATAGTCTTGCCTTCAAGGTATTCTCTTGGTATTCCTTGGCACAATCTGAGCTCCCACCATTAAATCTTCCAGCACATGCTATTCCAAGGTCAAGGGGAGTCCAGTGTCAATTCTACCATCCAGTTGGGCAGGCAAAGCTAGGTGAAGACTAACACAGAGCTGACCAAATAATTGCTTCTCTTACCACCCATAGACCTGAAACTTCTTCCCTTGTCCGAATTATGCTTCACATCACTCCTTTCAGACTGAGTTAGGCAGTCACCTTTGACCAATCTCTTGATAACATTCTTGGAGCATTTCTATGATCTTGCTTATACTCCCATAATTCACCATACTTCTCCATCCAATGAAAACTACTTGAAGGATCTTTTAATGTTTCCTTCAAATGAAGATCACAACCAACTGTAACTTCAACAACTATCACCTAAAATGCACCTAACACCTTGCTAGTTAAGTCTTGTTGCGACAATACTTCTTTTTCATCAATTCTCTTTTGTACTACACTCTTCAATTCATTTGCACTTTGATGCCTAAACATTCTTCTAGCTTACTTCATGGCTTACCTAAAATTTTGTTTGTCTCTAGGCTCAAGTCTAGCTTTTGCTAGAAGAGACAAAACTAACATTTCAAATGCTCCCTTCTCTTTCCAAAATTTTTGATGTCTCCTTCCCTCATGTTGTATCTCATAAGTATTATTTCAACCATGAATTATTTTTCAGTCATGTTGCCAAGGCTACTTGATAGCCAATGACAAGCATCCATCGACACCCATCACATAGCACTTTGTCCACATAAGGACCAATTTTGAAAGCAACAAAACAAGATTGATCCACAACTACATAGTAATCCTTCTTCAACCAAGAAATCTTGTAAGGGTTAAACTTAGGAATGCAAATTTGTTAACCATTTATGTGTCACTAGTTTGTTGGTAAATCTACTATCTATGATTACCTTGCACACTTTGTCCTTATGCTTGCATTTTGTTCAAAATAAGCTCTTCTTCCAATCAGCTTCTGGGGTTTCTTGTCACATCCCCGTTAAAAGGACCTGTTCACATTGTTAGTGTTTTATAGCTTCAAGAGCTATTTTTCCTTAGTTCAAGGTTGGTCGGCCTTCATGTTGCAATCAATATTTTATATTTCTCATCTTCTAAGGGAGCCTACCTAGATGAGAAGTCACCTAGTTTTGTGATGTAAGTGTTCCAATTGATTTGCTTGCACAACTAATTAGGAAGACTTCTCCCTGTCTTCATCCAGGAACCTGATAGCTTCTAGGTTCTGATTAGGCTTAGGTCATTAACTAAACCCTGTTTCAACTCTTCTCCAAGAGTTTCTCACCTTGTGCTTCACCTTGGAAGACTGACACCACTTGAACTTGCAAACTCTTCCCAACACCTAGAAGATTCTAAGTGCCAACATTGCTCAAAACCTTGAACTGCTTGTAGGGGTGTTAGAGACACTGAAAACATGCCAAACACATCCATTTGGTTCCATCTTGGAGGATCTTCAATCTTCTGTCTTACCGATTCCAAGGATTTGCTTTGAGAAAGCCTAATTCCTTGTAGCCCTTGACAGTGACCTTTTTGACTTTCTTGCCCAAACTTTCCAAACAACCTGGCAAACAAATTGCACTTTCAGACACCCTTTTTGATCCTTTAAATAATTCACAAGATTTCAATTCCCTGTGCCCTCCGTACAGTGGTCTCCTATGATCTAGGGTAAATAGGGCTAAAAGGCCTAATTGATAGGGTTTCCCTATTTTCTTACTCAAATCTGAAGCAAATGGATTGATAGAAATCTCAATCCTCTTGGCATGTTAGGATATACCTGTACCCAACCTGGAACTGTACTTGTTCCGTACTGTCCTTCTTTCCCTTGCCTATTTTCTTTAGTTTTTCACTATCAAACCTCTAACCGGACTTCCCAAGCTCGCCTAGGGTTTGATTTTAAAAATACTTGCTCGACTCCACATGACTTCTACTACTGAATATGTACAAATACATGGCTCCCCTAGCAAATCCATCTATTCTCAGGAAATTCCCGTGGCTAGATTTCATGGGGGAGCCATCAAAAGTCTAACTGATCAAAACAGAACCAACAAACCCTCTAGACCCTAATCTATGAATTCACAACACTAATTTAACTCAGATTAACTTGCTTACAAAATGAAAAAGACTTGAAACTACACTATGAACACGAATATAATGCCAAATCAGTATATACAATCCACTTGGTATCACTGTTTCTTCAAAACACACGGTAAACTCAGAAATTGCAGACTTCTCTCTATTCACACAAACCAAAAACTTGATTACCATAGACTAACTGCTTGCCTTCAAGCCATTACCTTACATAGATGCCTTTTGCCATGTTTCAAGGGATGTTGGTCGATCCCACACTCCTACCTTTTAGGGGATCCAAGACAACTAAGTTGCATGCAACCTGACAAATGTTGTCATGCAACTTTGCAACAACTTTTTACATCTTCCCATTATGCCTTCTTCCAAACTCCTAGGACCTCTACCTCCTAGATTCTGAACAACCAACTCCCTTAACTGCCTCTTGGCATCTTCTAACAACATAGATGTGTTTAGAACACATTTAAGGCTCAACTTTCAATCCAAGCTACTAAGCTAATTAAAGCAAAAATTAACAACAATGATTAAACTATGGTGACCTTAATCCTAATGACTAACTCACCTAGTCCACACACAAACAAGACCTTCTAAGGTCTAAAATAAACACACTATTACCCTGACTTGGCTAAGGTCAGATACAAGCCAAAATTGACAATTAACAAAATGGAGGTTAGCCTAGATGCTCTTGCACCATTTTGTATATATACAAGGTGGTGATCATTCATTTAATCATCAAGTTCATTCCTTTCATTCGCACCTTATTTTCAGCAGACATTCGCATCTTATTAGCAGCAGATTTTTGCATATTTCTAGCAGCAAGTGTTCACCATTCTTAACAGTTCAAGCAAACTTAGCAGCAGATCATTTAGTAGCAGCAGTTCGATCTCAAGGACAATCACATTCATTTGTATCTCTACATCAAGGAGAGGTGTTATTATTCATTGTATCAAATTCAGCCTTGTGTTGGGCCTGTGTTGTAAGCAGATTTCTGCTCTTATTTCTTCTATTATATAAGAGATATATTTTGTTGGGTTTTTCTCCCTTGAGGAGGGGGGTTTTCCCAAGGTAAAAAAATATCGTGTTCATAGTTCATTGTGTTGCATTTTTCTACTTATTTCATTTTTGATCATAAAACTAACATGGTATCAGAGCGGGTCTAAGAAAATATCTAATCATATTTGTTTAAGCAGTCAAGTCAACTCTTCATCTAGGACAAATCTTTGAAGATGAATTTGTGCGGAAAAAGAAAATAGTGAACGGTGTCAAAGTAGAAGATAGGCTTGATGGAGCCTCAAACTTCAACTCTTGGAAACCCAGGGTACTCATTGCAGTAGAGGAGAATGATCTTCTTGATTTCGTGGAAAGTGATATGCCCGAGCCTTCCGATGATACTGAGAAAATCCAGTGGAAGAAAAATAGCACGAAGGCTAGAAAGATCATGATAGACTCTGTGATGAATCACCTAGTACCAATCATCTCCAAGTTGAAGATAGCTAAAAAAATGTTTGATACTCTAAAAGGATTATATGAAATCAACAATACCAGCAAAGCCCTTGCTTTGAGACAACAACTTCACCATGTAAAAATGGATAAAGAAGATTCAGTCATCTCATTCTTTATGAAGATTGCTGATTTGAGAGATCAGTTGAGCTCTATTGGGGATATAATTGCAGACAAAGATCTTGTTATGTTGACACTAAATGGTCTTCTTCAATCTTGGGAACCCTTTATTCAAAGCATCAGTGGGAGATCTAAGTTGCCCAAGTTTGATTGTCTTCGAGTTGATTGTATTCAAGAAGAGTCTAGGTTGGTAGCAAGAGGAATTGGGTGAAACTATCATGATTTAGAAAATCAAGTTCTTGCTACACATACTTCTAGAGAAAGAGGCAAAGGAAGAAAGAGGAATAGAGACAGAGAATTAGATTCTGCCCCATAATCGAAGAAGAACAAGGATCTCTCTCACATTCAATGTTTCAGGTGTGACAAGTATGGTCACTTTGCTCGAGATTGCAAATTAAGGTCTACACAACATGCTTCTACTGCGGAAATTGACATAGGGACATCTTAGAAGGAGCCAAGTTCTAAAGTCGATTTAGAAGGTTTCTTATTCTAAAGTCGATTAGTTTCTTCGAAGAGGAGGAAATAACATTCAGAGGGAGTTTGACAAACCAATAGAGGCAACCTTGGACGAGGAGGTCAGGAGGTTGATGCCAGTACTTGGAGCTTCAGAGGGAGTCACATCATCATGAAGACTTGTTGTAATGTATATTTCGCTGAGACAGAGAAATATGAGGTGAAAGCCCTTGTAGTGTATATTTCTCTAAGACGGAGAAATATGAGGTGAAAGCCCTTGTAGTGTATATTTCTTTGAGACGGAGAAATATGAGGTGCGAGCCCTTGTTCATCTCTGAGCCTGAGATGAGACGTCATGTTGAGAGACCCCATGATGACATCACGTTGAGAGACTCCGTGATGAACTCTTGTACATCTTTGAGACTGAGATGTGGGTGCAGCGATTACGAGCATCATGTTGAGAGACTCCATGATGAGGATATCTGGAAAATACCTCCCTAGCTAAGAGGGAGTGTTAGTTTTATAGCTTCGGGAGCTATTTTCCCTTAGTTCAAGGCTGGTCGGCCTTCATGTTGCAATCAATATTTTATATTTCTCATCTTATAAGGGAGCAGACCTAGATGAGAAGTCACCTAGTTTTGTATATATACAGGGTGGTGATCATTCATTTAATTATCAAGTTCATTCCTTTCATTCGCACCTTATTTTCAGCAGACATTCGCATCTTATTAGCAACAGATTTTTGCATATTTCTAGCGGCAAGTGTTTGCCATTATCAGCAGCAAGTGTTCACCATTCTTAACTGTTCAAGCAGACTTAGCAGCAGATCATTGTAGCAGCAGATCATTTAGTAGCAGCAATTTGATCTCAAGGACAATCACATTCATTTGTATCTCTGCATCAAGGAGAGGTGCTATTATTCATTGTATCAAATTCGGCCTTGTGTTGGGCCTGTGTTGTAAGCAGATTTCTGCTCTTATTTCTTCTATTATATAAGAGATATATTTTGCTGGGTTTTTCTCCCTCGAGAAGGAGGGTTTTCCCAGGGTAAAAAAATATTGTGTTCATAGTTCGTTGTGTTGCATTTTTCTGCTTATTTCATTTCTGATCATAAAACTGACACACATGGGCATTAGTGGTCAATGAAGCAAATAGAAAATAAAATAATGAGAAGATGGCAGTTGTGAGAGGACAAGAGGGATGGCATGGAAAAAAAATGATGCATTTAGTGAGGCATGGGAACCCATTAAATTGGATGAGACTAGTGTCAAAGGAGAGGAGGCCATGCATGTACCCAGGAATGTTGAGCAGGCATGAAGGAGAGGTTGCGCCATTAATGAGGAATGGCACCCCAATCATTTTCCATGCAATCTCCACGTGAAGAGAGGGTAGGTGTAAATGCCAAAATCCCCAATCTTTGATTGTATTCACCTGCCTTCACAACAAAATGAAACTTTCGAACAGGTCATAAACAATGGGAAAGAATAAAAAGCATAGAGGCGATTTTATAGGGAATGACGTGCATTTACCAAGGTATGGCATCCCTGCCCTAGAGGTGTCCAAAATTACAAGATAAAGGTCATTTTGGTGCACCAAAATACCCAATCTTTCGTTCACAACCTCATTAAAAGGAGGCATTTTTTTGAGCAAAAATGTGAGGGAGAAAGGAAGAATCTGCATAGGAAGGGAAGAAAGCAGGACATGAGCAGCAGGGGCGACTGAGAGTGTGGTGTGTGTTATTTTGGAGGAAAAACATGATAGGAAAAGGCACAGGATAGGAAAATGTGAGGAGAAGAGAAGAGGAGGCGAGGGAGAAGGCACGTCTAGGATGGATGAAATCCCTCAAAGAAACATGGTCTCATGGAATGCAAAGGTTGCAGAATATGCATAAAAGAGATTCGTTGAAAAGGCTTCCTAAAGATGGAAACAAAGGTATTTTTGAAGGCGTAAAAATCCAAAATCCACAACCTTGGTTGTAACGTCCCTGCCTGCCTGTGTAGAGGTGAGGGCGTTGGAACAAGTTATGGATATACATCAAAGCTCAAAGGATGGAGAAATTTTGTGGTGACTCTTATCTCTGGTAATTGGCCTCATAGCAAAGCTAATATATGGTGGAGGAACTTCATGCAATGTTCCCCTCGTTCTCCTCACCCGAAATGGTCATCTCTTACAGAAGCTATGTGGAAAGGATTGATATGGACTTGGGGTTCATGATCTGTAATCGTGTCATGTTATCAAATCCGATGGCATTTTTCCAACAGCCTAGAGTGGATTTAGAGCTATTTCATATGTCCTCTGTAATCCTGAATAATGGCAAGGGTGTGAATGAAGCAACAACAATGACATCTCTGGATTATTAGCCTGAAAGTCGAATGCTTTGAATCCCTACTGCTGGCAGATGATCAGATAAATAGTCAAGTTCAAGCAAGATGTTCTTCAGTATGCTCATCTTCTTGTTACCTATTATTTATTTTCTTTTCGTACTTAGTCAATTTTGTGTTTTAAATTAAAATGGTAATTGCTTTGTAGTGCTTATTTTGTCTAATTGCAACTTACATGGAAACATATGCTACGACACTCCTGACTCTTCCAGATTTTTTTGACAGCTGCCCCTCTCATATATTTCAATGTATAGATCTTTATCTAAAACATTTGTCTCCTACGTTTCACATTTTAGATCTTTACCTAAAACTTTGATCAATGAATACTTTTGCCACATTCTTTATCATTGGTAAGGCTCTATATAAAAATCCAATGGTTGGGCATATTCGCCCATGTCACTAATCAGTTTGTTCAATGTCTTCCATAACTGTTATAGAAAATCGACCAATGGACTTAATATTTGCTTCATATGAGAACATAGTCTCAAGAACCAACATACAAGTTTGATAGATTTCTGCATTTACACAGAATAAAGTGTATCGATTACTTTATGTGCTTTCCAGACAATTTCGAAGCAATCTAATTAGGTTCTTCTAAAATAAAATAAAATGAATCCATTTGTCATTACTTTATAGGAAGACCATAAATCTGAATTCTATATTTCTAGTAAGGAAGAAGAACCATATATTATGGACTGAGCTAATAGATTTAGTAAGAAGGCATGGTATACTCAAATTCCACACATTATGAATCTATGTTTTAGAATCGTAGATAAAGTCTTAATAAATTATGATATTTATAAGGAAATGCTTGGGTAGATCTAGATGAAGGGTCTGTAAACTTGTAATGTTTCATTACCATGATATTAGTTCTTTAGTAAAGTGGTACACCCAATTGTGGTTAGGTACTTAAGAAAGGACTCAATTCCTATGTTCTAATGTCCCCTTTTAGGGATATACCTGATTATTGCCCAAAAGTAAAAATTCCAACAATACAATTTATTTACAAAGAGTATTCTATAAATAAATTACACAATTACAATAGAACTTAGAGACAACCGTAATTAATTAACATCAAGTATTATGATCATAGATAATCCCTATTGAAAACACCATACATTTGGGTCCATCTCATAGCTTATTTCCAACAGCCAACCATATTAGGAATTTGGTGGGAAAGCATAATAGGACGTCGGGAGCTTGTCCTCCTCAATCAAGCCCAAGGCACGAAATGAGCCTTCGGTTCATTCAGCCCCTTGGCCCCAAGTATTGGCACATCCATCTTGGGGTTGGCATACTTGATGAGGGAACCAGTACTGCTGCATCTCCCTATCAAACATTTCACATTGGTCCCAAACATGGTCGCAATAACTTAATTTCTATATATATATGGCTGTTCTTAATTTATATTTTAAAAGTATTCTTCAATTTGGTTTTTGAATTCTTTCAATTGCTTATTGATATCTTGGATAATTGATGTCCGAGTGATTGATATTTGAATCATTGTCTTAATGATTGATATTTGAATGATTCAAGGCTAGAATGGTTGATGCTTGAATAGTTGATATTTGAATGATGGATGTTTGTATGTTTGATTGATTGAAAGAATTGATAATTTATGCTAATGATTTGCTGATTGATTGTTCGCTTGATTTGATAATTGATGATTGATTTGATGGATTCATGAGTGATGATTGAATGAGTGTTGATTTGATGCATTGGCAAGTGATGATTGATAAGTGATCCTTGAATTCTTGGAATGATTGGTGAAAGAGTCACCACTTTTCATAAGAATTGAGTCATCACCCTTCATTGCGGCCTTTTTGAGAAAAAATATTTTTCCAAATTGATCTCTCTTGCATGTCCTCCTCAAATGAAAACTTCCCCCCCTTATATCTTCCAACGTAAGGGAGAAGTCACACCTCTTCATCATGTTTTCCCTTTGCATGAGTCACAACCTTTCACAATTACCACCCATTGAAAGAGTACAACCCTTCATAATTTCTGCCCTTTGAAAGAGTCACTTCCTTATTTTCTTCTCATTCCTTTCTTCTTCCACTAATCCCTCCTTGATTCGTATGCTCCCTTCTTTTTTCCCTTTTTTTTCAAATGAACTCCTCTCCCTTTTATATCTCATGTTTGAGGGAGTCACAACTCTTCATTTCATGCCTTTTGACCATTCATTAAACTTAATTAAATTTTAATTATATTATATTTTACTTTTTTTATATTTTAATTTTATTATTACTTTTTATTAAATCCTATTTCAAAAAGGGGACATTACAGTCCACTGTGCCCAAGATTGCTTGTCCTCAATGTGGAACAATCATGGATAGTGTGTTCAAGACGAATCCAAATAGGAAAGGCTTGGTGTATGCAACTACTAACTTTTCTTTTATGAGGATCTATCTTACAAGTCCACTTCCACTACGCTACTCTGATATTATCTCAAGTTGCAATTTTGAACCAAGATATGTTTTTGCCTTTACTTCAAAAGTGAGGTATCCCAGTAATTAAAGATAAGCTTTCTTCATCCTTAGAGAGGAAGGATGAAAGGTCATCAACCAAAAAATTGATTTCTCTTTTAGCATCACTTGTATTGGCAAAGGACCCATTTGGTGGATCCAACATTTGCACAATAACACGGATATCTCTCTAAATCAAAGCAAAGATGAGCTTTCCACATATTAAGATGAGGATTAGAAGCTTGACACAAATCTATGATCTTAATGGTGATATTTTCTATTAATGTTGGTCTTCCTTCCCCCTCACCAAAGATGCAAAACATGGGAACATTATGGCGATGCATTGTAGATGATATTATCTGCCTTAGTAAACATAATTCCCTTTTCCTGCAGTAAATGATATTTATCCTGCAATAGAATCTCTTCATAGATAGATGTTAGGAATCTAATAAACTAATTTCTTTCTTTTGTATGAACTTATGTGCATCAATGTGAGTTTTGTAGGATGATTATTCAAGGTTCCTTCCAATGAATTCTATTGTATCAAGGCAAACTTAGATGGGCATAATACTATTTTGGATCAAGAACATTGTTTGACAGCAAAAGAAATGCTCTTTCCATAAACGTGTTAGAGTTTCTTTATTGATGATAGACCATACATTGGATAGCTAAGTTACGTATAGTAGGTACGAATATACCCTAGGGTGAAATGGTAATGCTTAACTATACATCATAAAATGGAGACCTTATGATTTTAGGAATACGTTCACTAAATCCTAATTGTTTGTGTGTTAGTTGTACCTAACACAATTGAAAATGTTATGATTTTGACTATTCAATATTCATAAGAAGCTTGACATAGTGACAGATCATGTACAATCATGTTCTATACTTAATTAGGTTTTAATATTTATTTCAATCTTGATTTTGGGGTTACTTAGCTCTCTTTGGCACATGATGGCAGTGAGGTGAATCCATTGGAGAGATTCGTTCCTTTTCGACTTATAATGAAAATGTGGCATACATTCAACTCTCATATAGTGCAGTTCATACTTCAACATTTATGCTTGTGTTTATTATTAAGAGGGGAAGTAGAACCTTTGTATTAAAATTAATAAGGGAATGATGAAGGACGTCAAATCTCAATTGTCATGTCAAATTGCTATAAAAGATCTTGGTATCACAAACTTTAATTCAGTTATGGAAACTGTAAATGATGTTTATACTGAAAACTCTAGTTGAATCAGAAAAAAAATATGTTGAGAGGATATTGCAAGGGTTGAAAGCGCACAAATATAAACTTGTTAATGTTCCTGTTTCTCTTGGTTTAAATTTATATGTAGAAAATTGTCCCAAGATACGAAGGGACATGTGTCATGTTCCTCATGCAAGTGTTGTAGGATGTCTAATTTGTGCCCTGGTCTGTGCACCAGATCAAACATTGTGATATATAAAAAAGAAAACCAGGGAAGGAACTTTGAAGTTTGAACTGAAAATATGGTCTTTACATATTTGCATAAAAATTTGGATCATGCAATCTACTAACAAGGAAGACCTTAGGTGAACAGATTAGAAGATGTATAGGGTTTTGTTAAAACCAACTAGGCTAGAGATATTGATTGCCCAAGATTTACAAGAGGTTATGTATTTGTATTATGATGCATGATGACTGTCACAAGCTCAATGTTTATAGGCTACATGACTGTAAGTGTACACTGTAATTTATGGTGAACCTTATATGTTATTTGTTTGTACCTCCATAAGGTTGTCACTGCATTTTGATATTTATCCACTAGTCCTTGTCATGTATAGGGTCTGTGAGGTGTATTCATATCTCATGTTTTTCATGGTTATTCATAAGGTAACACATCCTATACTTTTCCGCATACCTACTGCTACTGTCCTAATAGGTCTGTGAACAACACGTTATCCTCTTTTCATTGCTTCATACATTCTCTATTAGACCTGCAGATCGCTGTCCTCTTCAACAGTGAACAATACTGCCATGTCATGAGTCTTTTGGCTCTCTTGGTTTTCATTTTACCTTTTGTCACTTTAAAACATAACACTATCATTTATTGACCTCTACTGACCTGTGGGGTATTATGCCCCCTCATACCTTGCCATGGTTACTTGGTCACTGTCGTCCCTAATAAGGACTAGTATATCATATATCATTATAGACTTTGAACTATTTTTAGACCTTCAAAGCTGTTTGATTAGAATGAATCAATTGTTTCATCTTTATCCTGCAGGCTGGTAGGATCAAGGCTTTGATACCAATTCTAATGTCCCCTTTTGGGGATATACTTGATTTTTTTCCAAAAATAAAAATTCCAACAATTTATTTACAACGAGTATTCTATTAATAAATTACACAATTACAATAGAACTTAGAGAAATCCATAACTAATTAACATCAAGTATTATGATCATAGATAATCCCTATTGAAAACACCATACATTTGGGTCCATCTCATAGCTTATTTTCAACAGCCAACCATATTAGGAATTTGGAGGGAAAGCATGATAGGATGTCGAGAGCCTGTCCTCCTCAATCAAGCCCAAGGGCACAGAATGAGCCTTCAAGTCAATCAACCCCTTGGCCCCAAGTATTGGCACATCCATCTTGGGGTTGGCATACTTGATGAGGGAACCGGTACTAATGCATCTCTGTTATTGAAAGATAGCGTCGGTCAGATCTGGAAATCGATTGCTGCAAGCACCATCGTATTTCATACCTGATTGCATATTATCGTTATTTCTGAAAAAAATAACATTCGAATTTATGAGTATAAAAATTGCGAATCATATTTGATATTCTAAATCGAAATGTAGATTGTTATTCGCTGTTAGTGTATATGTGTTATTCTAACGCATTGTTAACTATATGTTAGCCCGCACTCTAAAGATCACGTCCCATGAGTGGACGTGTCTCCACTCGTGGAGACACATCCTCTCATGAGACGTGACTCTTAGAGGACGTGTTTCCTAACATACTTATAGCGAATCCTTCAATGATATGCAGACATAGAAATTGAATAATGTTCTACATTTAGCACATTAATTATCTTTAAATCTGGAAGTTGAAATTCTGTGTATTTCTGAAGTCGAAAATCTGTGTCTGAGTTTTGGTAGTTTTCTGAGACTGAAAATACTTTTCTTGCCATTAGATTTGTTTACATTTTCATGGTATCAGAGCCACGTTGTGCAAATCCCAAACAGATCTAATATCAGTTTGCTCTAGAAAATTCGCACTTTCTAAAAATCGAATTTGCTCACATTCTTCATAATGTCAAGTGTGATCAGATTTGAAGATCGCCTTGCTGGAGCAGACAATTTCACATCATGGAAATTTAGAATCATGATGATCCTTAGAGAAAATAAATTAGATTCACTTGTGAAAGAAAACTTGGAGGAACCAAAGTCTGAATCTGAGAAAACTCAATGGACAGAAAACAATGAAAAGGCCATGAAAATCCTAGTAGATGCAGTTAGGGATCACATAGTGCCCATCCTAGCAAAACATGAAACTGCATACCACATGTTCAAATCTCTTGAGAAAACTTATGAGATTAACAACACCTGCAGGACTCTTGCTTTAAAAAGGCAAATCAACAATGCTCAAATAAACAAAGGAGAGTCCATTAATGCATACTTCATGAGGATTATTGAACTGAGAGATCAACTATCCACAATTGGATATCAGATTGATAGCAAAGAATTAACTCTAATTGCACTAGGAGGCCTACCAAACTCATGGGAGTCTTTTGTTCAAGGAATAAGTGCAAGATCCAAACTCCCTAAGTTTGACAGGCTAAGGACTGACTGCCTTCAAGAAGAAACAAGACTCTCCTCAAAAGAAAACAAACAGAAAAACATAGATGAAGACATTCATGCACTCAACACATCGTCTAATAAAAGGAATAAGAAAAACTCCTACAAGAAAGGATCTTTTAAAAGAAAGAGAAATCCCAATGGAAAGGGATCCTCTAAGAAGAAAGACATTTCTCAAGTGCAATGCTTTAGGTGTGATCAATATGGCCACTATGCAATGAAATGCCCTGACAGAACAAAGCAACAAGCATCCTTTGCCAAAGTAGGAAAGTCAAATTCAGATCATGAATCTGAGAACTTTGTGTTCTATTCAGCATTATCTAGTCAAGTATCTAACAATTTCAACAACTGGGTAATTGATAGTGGTTCTTCGAGGCACATCACAGGGTTTAGAGAACATCTAGACACTATGTCTGAAAAGTCTGATGAAGATGTAACAATTGGGGATGACTCTACACATCAAGTAAAAGGGGTTGGAACTTGTTCCATCACATTGAAATCTGGTCTCTCCCTTCAACTCACTGGAGTCTTATTTGTACCTGGTATAAAGAGGAATCTCATATCCATCTCCGCACTTGAAGACAATGGTTATAGAGTTACCTTCATGGATGGGAAAGTTCTAGCATGGCCTAAAAACTCAACAATCAAGAAAGCCCAAACCATAGGTGTGAGACAAGGGTACCTTTACAAACTTTGCACTGAAGTCAATCAAGCCCTTACCCTTAACACCTTTGATTCAAATGAAATCTGGCATAGAAGATTAGGACACCTTCATTTCCGTGCCCTACCTTCTATGGAAAAACTTGTTACAGGGTTACCTAAGTTAAAATCATCTCATGAAGGAAATTGTAAAGGTTGTGCCTTAGGAAAGAATTCAAAGGGATCCTTTCCCACTAGTTTGAGCAAAACTCTTAATGTGTTAGATCTGGCTCATTCCAACTTATGTGGACCTATGTCTGTACCTTCTAAAGCAGGATTTCTTTACTATGTCATATTCATAGATGACTTCTCTAGGAAAACCTGGATCTATTTCCTCAAGTGTAAAGAGTCATTAGAAATCCTCAAAAGGTTCAAAGAGTTCAAAGCACTTACAGAAAACTTCTCCGGGAAGAAAATAAAAACCTTAAGGACAAACAATGGGAAAGAATACACATCTGAAGTTTTTAAGAAATTCTACATGAGTGCTGGAATTAAGAGGGAGTTCACAGTGGCTTACAACCCTCAACAAAATGGGGTTGCTGAAAGGAAAAATAGAACCATTTTAGAAGCTGCCAAAGCAATGTTGCTTGATCAAAACATTGAAACCTCCTTCTGGGCTGAAGCCTCTAGGACTACTGTCTACATCCAAAATAGATGTCCTCATTCTCATCTTGACAACAAAACTCCTGAAGAAGCCTTCACTGGCATAAAACCAGACATTAGTCACTTTAGGATTTTTGGTTGTCCTGTCTATATTCATGTGCCCAAGGAGAAGAGATTCAAACTTGAACCTTCCAGAAAGCAAGGGATATTTATGGGATATAGTGAAACCTCCAAAGCCTTCAGGATATTCATACCCGGTCAAGATCAAATTGAACTGAGTAGAGATGTCATCTTTGAAGAAGACATTGCAGTCAAGAGGGCAAGAAGTTCTAGTGAGTCTGAATCCTTTTCCCCTAGAGTATCTGAAATGGAACCTGCTCTTGAGATTCAGAGGGAGCATCTTGAGGAAATGACACCTGAACTTCCTTCCACTTCAAATGAGAATACATATATCAATGGCAGAAAGAGACCACTTTGGGCCAAGAAGATGATCAAAGAAGCAGAGAATCATGCAGCACCCAAAGGAACGTTCAGGGAGAGTAAAAGACCCAAACGTTTCTCTAGCTATGTTGCCCTCATGAACGATATCATAAACTCCGAACCTGTCAGTGTTTCAGAAGCCTTCAGACATCAAGCATGGAAAGATGCAATGACGGAGGAATATCAGTCCATTCTAAAGAATGATGTATGGGATGTTGTGCCTAGACCAAAAGGGAAATCTGTTGTCTCTTCCAAATGGCTCTTCAAAATCAAGCATGCTGCTGATGGCAGTATAGAAAAACATAAAGCACGTTTTGTGGCAAGAGGTTTTTCTCAAAAGGAAGGCATTGATTACGAAGAAACATTTGCACCTGTTGCCCGTTACACATCAGTGAGAGCAGTGTTAGCCATTACAGTAGCTAAAGGCTGGAAGATCCATCAAATGGATGTGAAGACTGCCTTCCTGAATGGAACCATTGAAGAGGAAGTCTATCTGGAACAGCCTGAAGGTTTTGTGATACATAAACAATACTCACATGTATGCAGACTGAAGAAAGCTCTTTATGGACTTAAACAGGCTCCCAGGGTCTGGTATGAAAGAATTGACAGCTATCTCTTGGGATTAGGATTTTCCAAGAATGAGGTCGACTCCAATCTCTACTTCAAGGTAATCAAAGGTGATATGCTAATAATTATTTTATATGTTGATGACCTACTGATAACAAGAGAAGATTACCTCATTGCTCAAGGGAAGCAAGATCTAATTTCTGAATTTGACATGAAAGACTTGGGCATTCTACACTACTTCCTAGGTCTAGAAGTATGGCAGAAATCAGAGGGCATTATACTAAATCAAGGAAAGTATACTATTGATATTCTAAAAGGATTTGGAATGTTGAACTGTAGACCGATGTCTACACCTATGGAAACCAACCTTCACAAATTGAAAGAAGCAGCAGCAGAATCCAAGTGTGCAGATCCAACCCTTTACAGACAGATGATTGGATCCTTGATGTATCTGGTTAACACCAGACCTAATATTTGCTATGCAGTGAATGTTCTCAGCCAGTTCATGTGTGAGCCAAAGGAAATTCACTTAATGGCTGTGAAACATAGTTTTAGATATCTTCAAGGCACTATTGGATATGGTCTTATTTACAAGAATGATCAACTAGATCTACATGGGTACTCTGATTCAGATTGGGCTGGAAGTATAACCGATCGAAAAAGCACATCAGATGTTGCTTCAGTTTAGGATCGGCTATGATCTCCTCGATTTGCAGAAAACAATCTTCAGTGCACAGCTCAACAGAATACATTGCAGCCTCAATGGGAGCAAGAGAAGCAGTTTGGCTTCGAATTGCTTGTGGGGACTCTTTGGTGAGCCCTTGAATCCTACAATTATTCATTGTGATAATCAGAGTTGTATCAAACTCTCTGTAAATCCTGTCTTCCATGATAGATCTAAGCACATTGAGATCCCCTATCATTATGTAAGAGATATGGTAGAAAGGAAAGTAATTCAGTTGGAGTATATTAGTACAAATGATCAAACTGCAGACATTCTCACCAAGCCTCTCTCCCGAATCAAGGTGGAGCACTTCAGGAAGAAACTTGGTATGGTTGAAATGTAATTTGTTATTTATGTTTGAAATACAAATTGTTTATAAATTGTACTAATATATATAAAGATGTTTAATGTGTAAACTCTTTTGTCATGTGTGTGACTCCATGACTTTATGGGCCTACTTTTCCTGTATGCATTATTGAAAGGTGACGATCTTTCTAATAATGTACACTTGTAATTGACATTGTAAAGTGACGACTCTACAATGATCAAACTATCATGATAGATATCATGTGACTTGATATTTTGGACATGTCATGATAGTGTCTCTTATTGATATCATGAGACTTGATATCATTTGTAGATCATTATGATCCTTAAGAGATAATCATGGTGGATATTTATATCCATGGATATGCCATGAATTATGGTAGACATCATGTGACTTGATGTCAGTGCACATACCATAATAAGATATGATATGAAGAATGTCATGTGACTTGACAATATTGAGAAATCATATTATGTCTTAGATATCACGTGTTTAGGTGATATCTCTAGTTATTCAATTTGATACATCTTCCCTAGCTAAGAGGGAGTGTTATTGAAAGATAGCGTTGGTCAGATCTGGAAATCGATTGCTGCAAGCACCATCGTATTTCATACCTGATTGCATATTATCATTATTTCTGAAAAACATAACATTCAAATTTATGAGTATAAAAATTGCGAATCATATTTGATATTCTAAATCGAAATGTAGATTGTTATTCGTTGTTAGTGTATATGTGTTATTCTAACGCATTGTTAACTGTATGTTAGCCCGCACTCTAAAGATCACGTCCCATGAGTGGACGTGTCTCCACTCGTGGAGACACATCCTCTCATGAGACGTGACTCTTAGAGGACGTGTTTCCTAACATACTTATAGCGAATCCTTCAATGATATGCAGACATAGAAATTGAATAATGTTCTGCATTCAGCACATTAATTATCTTTAAATCTGGAAGTTGAAATTCTGTGTATTTCTGAAGTCGAAAATCTGTGTCTGAGTTTTGGTAGTTTTCTGAGACTGAAAATACTTTTAGAACCCTTAATCTCTTTTCTTGCCATTAGATTTGTTTACATTTTCAATCTCCCTATCAAACATTTCACATTAGTTCCAAACATGGTTGAAATAACTTAATTTCTACATATATATTATATATGGCTGTTCTTAATTTATATTTTAAAATTATCCTTCAATTTGATTTTTGAATTCTTTCAATTGCTTATTGATGTCTTGGATGATTGATGTCTGAGTGATTGATATTTGAATCATTGTCTTAATGATTGATATATGAATGATTCAAGGCTAGAATGGTTGATGCTTGAATAGTTGATGTTTGAATGATGGATGTTTGTATGTTTGATTGATTGACTGAATTGATAATTTATTATGATGATTTGCTGATTGATTGTTTGCTTGATTTGATAATTGATGATTGATTTGATGGATTCATGAGTGATGATTGAATGAGTGTTGATTTGATGCACCGGTGAGTAATGATTGATAAGTGATCCTTGAATGCTTGGAATGATTTCTCTTTTATACTTTATTGGTGAAAGAGTCACCACTTTTTGTAAGGATTGAGTCACCAACCTTCATTGCTGCTTTTTTGAGAATAATAAATTATTTTCCAAATTGATCTCTCTTGCATGCCCTCCTCAAATGAAACGTCCCCCCCTTTATATCTTCCAATGTAGAGGAGAAGTAACACCTCTTCATCATGTTTTCCCTTTGCAAGAGTCACAACCTTTCACAATTACCACCCTTTGAAAGAGTACAACCCTTCATAATTTCTGCCCTTTGAAAGAGTCATTTCCTTATTCTCTTCCCATTCCTTTCTTCTTCCATTAATACCTCCTTGATTCATATGCTCCCTTTTTCTTTTTCAAATGAACTCTTCTCCCTTTTATATCTCATGTTTGAGGGAGTCAAAACTCTTCATTTCATGCCTTCTGATCATTCATTAAACTTAATTAAATTTTAATTATATTATATTTTACTTTTTTTTAATTTTAATTTTATAATTATTTTTTTTATTAAATCCTATTTCAAAAAAGGGACATTACATATGTTCCCTTCCTTGACTACATTGGTTAGGCTTATTGCCAATCTATTTTGAGTTTACATAGTCTCATACTAGCTCTTGAATATTTAACCACTTGGTGAATTCATTTAAGGTGTGAAGAATTTGTTATAGGTTAGGACCTTATCGAAAATACTTGAGCTGGCTTATGCTAATTGGGCATAAATTATGTAAGATACCAAGTTACATAACACATGATCTAAGTCACCTTATTTAGTAAGGGACAATCATATACTAGTTCTTGCATGCTAATTCAAGATATAGTGAGAATGTCACTATGATGTATCAGATCATATGGGTTCTTATACTTTAAAACTAAAATGTGTTGAGACATCTTAGTATATAATTTATAGTACTAACAATTGGATATGTATATAGTGATCTTGTCTTAAGGGCAGTATGTCAAACTCTATGTTAACAATAGTAGGATGTACCTACATTCTTATCTTATGATGTAACTTACAATTAACTATTGAGGTCATAATTAATATAAATGGAAAGTACAAACATTATTGAGACTTTGACCGGACAAATATTGGATTGTGCCATAGTGTAAATGAGATCAAAGGGTTAGAAATATTAATATTTACATTATTGAATGTACATCTTCATACGAAGACATAAAGGATATATGGTGCTATCCATTGGTCTCATGTATGACTCAAATGCCAATTATGTTCAAAGCAAGTTTGTAATTATGGCCAGTAAGATGAGAACGATAATTGTTCATTTGTGCTCGTTGTAGCCAATAACCCAATTAGACCTTGGGGATTTGTATAATTGATGCATTATGAATAATAAAGGTGTTGAGGCCTAATTAGAGATCCTGGTGTCCTTAGATGAAAGTGTTAGAGTTTAGGCTTGCTAAATAGGGAATTGTGTTGGAATTCCCAGCTTGTTGTTAACCACTATTAAATGTTGGGGAATCTTTAAGGGAACCATGGATTATGGGAACATTTGTGTAGGTGTTCTTTGAGAAACCTTGTAAGGAGAACTATGTGTGACTTTGATCCATTTGGAAGCAAGTACATAGGCAATCCTTGGGCAAAGGATGCCTCTATGACCTCAAGTCTGTAGGGGGAGGGTCTACGGGGGGTAACTATCAAATGTTGGGGTTGTTCCTAATTGGTTTGAGCTTTTCTCTTCAATAGGCTTCAAATGAGACTGAAATGGGGTTTTAGATGGTTATGAAAGAGTTAAGAAAACCTGACAAATTTTATTTAATACATAATATGTTTTTGAATAGTAAGTCGAATGAAGGGAATGGATTTGACTACTTGGTAGTGGTTACCTGCTGAGTTGAGCTTGTCTTGTGTTGGTTCTAAGTGATTTCTTTTATGTGTTGTGAAAATTAACCTCAAACTTATTGAATATGTATAGACTCCTAAATTAGTCAATTGTGATCTACTTACTGCAATTGTTTGATGGTGCAAAAGACCAAGGAAAAGGATGGGACCCACGATGTAGTGCACAATGCACCAACATTCCTTTTCTATCTAGGATGCACTAAGGGCAAGTGTGTGTTAGCCAATGTGAATGTGTTTTCCAATCACTATGTATATGTGATATGTATGAGCCAATCACTATTGTGATGTGATGTACATATGAGCCCGTCACTAATAAACTTGCGATGTACGTATGTTGGAACTAGTCACTTTGTATATGTGATGTATGTTAGAGGTAGCTACTTTGTATATGTAATGTATGTTGGAGGTAGTCATTGTGTATATGTGACATATGTTGGAGCTAGTCACTTTGTATATGTGATGTATGTTGAAGCTAGTCATTGGATATTTATGACATATGTTGTAGCTAGTCATTGTGTATATGTGACGTAAGTTGGAGCTAGTCACTTGTATATGTGACATATGTTGGAGCTAGTCACTATGTATATGTGATGTATGTTGGAACCAATCACTATGTATATATGATGTGTATGAGCTAGTCACCTTGTGTACATGTGATGTATGCTCAAGTTACTCCCCATGGGAATTGGGAAATTATGTAATGATATGAACCTTGTGTATTTGTATATGTTTGCACACTACTAATTGGTAATGTTTGGTATGGAATCAACACTTGATGGTGAGTTGATATCATTATATTATATTTGGGCTAAGTTGATAGTTGACACTTATCGTATCTAGTCATGATTTGAAGGTGAGATCAGAGATCTCAACAAGAGGAGAGAATGAACTCTCTCTCACCATTGGTGGGCGAACTACAAAGCCTCTGATTTTCCACGAGGGGATAAATAGGCAAGGTCATCATGAGCCCTCAAGGCTTAGGTCTAGGTCTAGGAATGGCCTTAACCTTGGGAGATTATCACTCCTATGTGTAACCATATAAGTGGTGAAGTCAAGTTGATGCCACTATGATAAATGGTGAAGTTTTGAAGTTAGCAATTCTAAGCTATGTGGAAGATGCTCAGTTGATTAAGTTGGTAATTGTTCCAAATTGATTTAAAAAAAATAAAAAATAAAAATTAGTAGCAACCAAGGGGTGGTTGTTACATTTATTTATTCCCAAACAATAAGGTTCTTCGCAACATCAAGTTCTCTCTTGTATCTACTTCAACTTCATCAATCAAAGGTTCTTCTTCAAGGACTACCATTGCCCTTTTGGCCCTTTGGAGCTCTAACAACAATCTATGGCCTTATGGGCTTCATTACAAATAAAACACCTCAACGGCTTCCAATCTCTTGAAGATTGTATTCTTCATCCCTACCTCAAAAGCCTCCCTTTCCTCTAAAAATAGCCTTCACATTCTTTCCTTCTTTTGGCTTTTCACTCGAGCCTCCCTTTCCTCTAAAAACAACCTTCACATTCTTGCCTTCTTTTGGCTTTTCACTCATGGCAGGTTCTGAGGATACTTATTTCCGTCTATTATGGCTGCTATCATCCCTTCTAGTCACCATTTTGCTTTTCCAATTCAATTTCCCCTTCGCCATTAAAGCATATTCATATGCCTCATCCACAGTAGATACCTTCACCAAGGCAAGGTCATCGTGAAGTTGAAACTTAAAGCCCTTGACATACCTAGCTACTGCTTGCCCTTCATTCTGTTGTATATCGGCCCGAATTCAAAGCCTCATAAATTGCTCGGTCTAAACTTAAATACTAACATAAAAAAACTTCACCCAACGGCAGCTACAACCCAAAATTACAGAAACAGCTCAGCAAAAGGAAACGGACGGGTTGTGGGGGACCTGTCATAGAAGGGCAATTATATCAAAAATTAGGAACAGTGACTGCTTTGGAAAAAGATTTTCAGAGATGAGAAGGGGATGTATAGGGCTTTGCAAGATAAAATTGCAGTACTAAAATTTCTATTTACAACTAAACATATTTATTTACATATATCTTTCAATTTTCTTACATGATTTACGCTTCCTAAAATTTCAACAATGCTAAATTTTCTATGTTGTTAAAAAAGAAATCCTACCAAAATTTAGAATCCATCAAACTCAAAGCAGTAGAATCTTTCAGTACTTGTTACCATTAGGTAACTCGTCTTAGTTGTGATTCAATTCAAGGAGAGGAGTTGGAAGAATAGTTGTGTAAGATTGAGGAACAGAATGCATGATAGTTGATAGAATGATTTTGTTTCAGCTGCATGCCAATATTGTGATTGATGTGGTGTGAATGTTGTGATTGTTTTATGAGAGTAATAATAGTGGAATTTTGATGCTAACACCTCCGTTCTTGCAAGTTAGTATCGAGAAAACATATACTCTACCCTACCCATCAACTCCAGCAGAGGACTCTATTCTTGAGAATCATACTCGGGAATATAATAGTAACGAGTCAAGTTGCAGAACTTAAAAGTAGAAGAGAAGACATGTTCAGGTCACACCAATAAAAAAAAATACAGGACTTTTTCTTTGATTCAGGATAATAAAACAGATACAGAAATAACACCTAGCACGACAAGCCTTAGAACAGCCCAAGGAAAACAATACTGCCACTCAGCACCATCAACTACTCTAATATTTCAAACCTAACAGTATTCCCATATCACTTGTAAAAAATATAAAAGAAGTCCTGCCAAAAACCCCAGCACCATGCTACCAGGGAAAATTTCCCTAAATAAAAATCACAACAGTCCGTTACACACCAAAATTTAACACAATGAAAAGGATGGTGAATGATAAAAGAATAGGGGCCCTGCCATAAATAAGGCGGTTACATCAAATTTGAGATTACAATTCCCATTTTGTAGCCAGGTTTACTGTGCTGAAATTTGTGTTTCACTATCATGATGTAAATGTTTATGTTTTTTTTTTCTTGTTGGAAGGGATATGTGATCATTTTTATATTTTTATATGACACCAATTTTTATGTGAATGAAAAGTACTCTTACTTGAAAACTTAGAACCGATTCAGATTTTAAATCTTACCATTTAAGTAGTCAAAAAACTTAGAACCGATTAATTTTTAAGCAGAGCATTCCTCGCCACATGCCAAAATTGAAAATTAAACAGCTCACAACAGACAAACAAGCAGGTGTGAATTATGTAGGCAGTTGTCAACCACAGATTTTTTTAAAAAGTGGACGAAATTTAAAATATTGAAAGCGGAACTTGAAATACGTAATAAAAAAAGGCAAAGAAACAGATACGAATACCTTTAGCAATAAAAACTTGAAGTTTTTAACAGCTTCAATGAAGTCATGAGATATTAGCATCTTCATTATTCTCCATTCCAAGAAGGGATCGGTCCTTCCACACATTGAATATCTCCGTAATCATTCTGTATGCTTTAAAAGAAATCGCCAGACTATATTGCCACTAAAAGCAAATGGAGCTTCAACAACATAAACAACTTTTGGAATAAAAGCAAAAAACAGTTCGAAGTTCAAAGGTCATAGTTCTTTTAGCCTACGTTTAGTGCAAACCACGCATTACAATTATCCTTGCAAGGGAGGATGCTCTCCTCAGATACAAAATAGCTTTAAAGAAGTCATAAAATTGATATCGATATCGATTGTCAGGTAGCTGAATTTCCATTCTTTCAAGAAAGGGAGTGCTCTGAAGCAAGCAACTGATTACATCAACTTCGCAGTCGTCAAACTCAAGTACTTCTACGCGTATTCTCTTAAGGTTAAGATGTGGAGAGGTGAGGCACACAGGTATATGACTTGCCAACTCCTGCTTTGCAGTGCCATGGACAAGTAACTTTACTAAGGATTCCTTTCTCCCATTGTTTAAAAAGAAGTCTTTCATATTTTATTTATATTCATTCACAATGCAGGACCTTAAACTATCAACTTAAAATCTATTGAGCATGAGATTAAGAAGTTTTCGTAAATACCTCTACAACGGAGGCCGTTATATGCAACCACTGAAGATTTGGAAGCCTGTCAAGCAGATCCAGCAGAGGAGCATCCATCTCAAAGTGAAGAAAATCCATCTCTTCTTCACTTTCAAAGGGAGAACATACATCTCTTCTTCCAAGGGATGACTCAGGCATATGACAAGTCCCTTCAAGGACTGGAAGTTGCCGACTATGTCACGAAATCTAGGCTGGGCTTAAATACCACACACTAAGCTCTCTGACTAGTCAAAAGTCCGTCTTCCGTTCCCATTGCCCTTTTCCGTTTGAACATTCACTGTCATGATTATCGCTCACGGTCAGGTTGTAAACTTTTGTAAAAACCCTCTCCCGCTCAACTACCAGCAGTCATGGTGAGTTAAAAGTTAAAAGTCAACCACTTACCATGTCACATAATTAAGTTTTGAGAGGTTTTTCTAACAGAATGCCTTTTGCGTGGAAAATCAGCCAACCACTATTCCGTTGAAATTGAAATTTAAAATTTGGCTAATCTTTAATTGTTTTAAAAAAATTAATAAATATTATTTTTACAGAAACATATTTAATAATTTTAGAATATAATTATAATCTTTTTGGACTGAAATAATTTATTTTAATCTATTATTTAATATTTTAAAAAAATGGTTTTAATTTTTTTAAAAATTATTAAATATTAGATTATTTATAATTTGTATAATTATTATGATTTTAGCTTTAAAAAAATATTAATTTTTTTGTACATTTATAAATTAATGTTTTAAACAATGAGAAGTTATATTAAATATGATCAAATTTTTTTTATGTAATTTTATATAAGATTATTCCTTCAACAAAATTCTTATTTGATGTAATTTTTTCTCTAAACAAGATTCATGATGTCATCATACATTTTACTATTGATAATATCTAGTATCAATAAATTTTATAACAAATTTTAAAATATCACTTAAACACCAACACTTATTACATATTATAGATGTAATATATTTTATCTCTTTTTAAAAAAAATATTAATAAGAAATGAGTATTTATCACTAGTTTGTGATCCATCACTTTTCATAATGTATTCTATAATATCTTTCTCAAATATCTTTTTCTTTCTTTGTATGTGCTCTCTTATTCTATAAATTTTAGAGCTAAAAAATTTATTTTTATTAAAAGACTTCATTCTTAATAATATTATACTTTATAAAATTAGACTAAAAAAATCTATCTCCTCACATAGAAATTCCTTTGTAACTAATTCTTCATATTGTATCATCAAATAGTTTGACAAACTAATCAATTGAGTTGATAAGTATAACCAATCTCTTTGAAATTGTTGCAATCAACTAGTAAAAATTGGTAACCAGTTAGTGCATGTTTGATCAAACTAATATAGTGCTACATTCAATGGGTTAGCAATTGAAGAAAAATACACAATTTTTGAACCTAATAGGATTTTATTTAAACACATTGGGTACTAATATTTTGAATTTATTAAAACACTTTGGGTACCAATTAATAGTATCAATAATGTAGGACTAATTTTCTTCATAAAATTTCACCACGTATAAATAAAGTAGGTTAAACTAGAATGGAAAATGCAATAAGTACCTAATGTATATCAATTAGTCAATATTTAGGTACTTTATTAGTGCATGAACATTAATTGTAGAATATAAAGCTCAAAGGTAGATCTAGGCACACATAATAGTGTAAATACATTAAAGGATTTTATTGTGCATTGGTGGCATGCAAATGTGTGAAGGGCTTTGTGCATTTTTTTGTGCACTTAACTTGTAATAGAATTGATTGGATGATGAGAATGCTATTATTTGTCAATGTTTTATCTTAATCCCATATTTTCATATAAATTTGTATGGGTGGATGATGTGTCACCCATGTAGCTAAATTAATCTTTATAACCAATATTTAGTTCATCAAGTCAATTAATCATTTATTGGTCATCAATTACATGATGCAATTGATTGGTGGGATATTTTCAAATATTACATTTAACAAAGTTAACATGGTTGATGAATTTGAACATTGAGGCAAATAACATTAAATATGATTGGATTTGTTTTGGCACCAAAGTGGGTTGCATGTATAAATAGCATTACATATAGAGATTTAGTTTTTTGGGAGTTAAATTTTGGGGAATAAAAAGAGGGGGGAGAGAGAGGTCTTTCTAGGTATATATTTTTCTAGAGACTCTAAGTGTGAGAGCTAAAATTTGAGAGTTAGTGTGAGATGAGTTAATAAGTTCATTGTATTTGTTGTTATTGTATGCATATCATTATTTCAGACATTATATTTATAACCATTATAATCTATAAAATGTCTATTAACATTGTAATTATATCTTATTAATATTTTTTTTAAAAGAGATAAAATATATTACATCTATAATATGTAATAAGTGTTGGTGTTTAAGTGATATTTTAAAATTTATTATAAAATTTATTGATACTAGATATTATCAATAGTAATATGTATGATGACATCATGAATCTTGTTTAGAGAAAAAATTACATCAAATAAGAATTTTGTTGAAGGGATAATCTTATATAGAATTATATCAAAAAGAAATTGCAAGAAAATTCACCACCATGACAAATTTACTGCAAGGAAAATTCACCACCACAATTCATGCCGCGGAAAATTCATCGCATTAACATTTTTAATATATAATGGAGGTCTATATTTCTTTCTCTTATTGAATTTGCCTCATTCCATTTATTATAATTTTTCATTATTTGAAATATTAATTTATAGATGTACAAAAAAGTTAATAATTTTTTAAAGCATAAATCATAATAATTATACAAATTATAAATAATATGATATTTAATAATATTAAAAAATATATATATTTTTTAAAAATAGTAAAGATTAGATTAATATAAATTATTTCAGTCTAACAAGATTATAATTATATTTTAAAATTGTTAAATATATTTATGTGAAAAAATATTTATTAAATTTTTAAAAAAATTAAAAATTTTGCCAAATTTTAAATTTCAATTTCAATGGAATAGTGATTGGTTGATTTTCCACGCAAAAGATACGCAGTAAAAATACCTCTCAAAACTTAATTATGTGACATGGTAAGTACTTGACTTTCAACTTTTAACTAACTATGATTGGTACTTGGGCGGGAGACGGTTTTAAAAAATGTTACAACCTGACCGTGAGCGATAATCATGACAGTGAATGTTCAAAGGGAAAGGGGAAACGGAAACGGAAGACGGACTTTTGACTAGTCAGAGAGCTTAGCGTGTGGTATTTAGAGCTTAGCGTGTGGTATTTAAGCCCACCCGAAATGTACTTTACTTCCACAGTCCATTTCAAGATGAAATCTGGAAGAAGAAAGCTCATAGAACCTTTCACCATTTTTACTCAAATCATTAAACTTGGACCCCGACATTATTTTAAGTTTGGGGCAGTTAACTGATAGAGATTTTACGTGTTGCACATTCAAATGTTCAATGGTGGGTGAAAAGATTACTACATTACCTAGCCAATCATCTCCTATTATTTCAAGTGTTTGCAGAAGGGACAGAGAAATGAAGGAGACTAAAGACTCATCTGCCAATTGAACACCCTGGAGGCTACAAGTAATCAGGTGGAGGAATCCATCGAAACTAAGTGGTATGCTGGTGAGAACGTAGTCGCGCAGATCTAGTGTTACGAGACGCGAACATGAAAAGAGAGCAGGGGGTGGGGTTTCTTTTAAAGCATGGTGGCGCTCATCGACACGCTCATCGTAAAAAGACGGGACATAGTGGTCGACCAGAGTGAGGTGTTGAACATTACACGAAGATGCATATCTTACCCATTTGCACACATTTTCACGAGAAAAGCGCCGCTGGTTATGATCGAACCCGGTGTTGAGGAGGTGAAATGCCTCCAGATTATGTGAATGCAGAAGCAAGATATTGGAAATTATATTCTCAACTCTGGACACGAGGACTGGGTCCAGAGAAGGGCAATTAGGCCCCAAAACAAGATTCGGAGAGAAAGTGAGTTCAGGCATCTGAGTGTAGAGAAATCTCCACCTCTTGGAAAGTACAGAAGATTTGACAGCATCTTTTATTGGGATTTTTGATAGTATGAAAGCAAGAAGAGAATCAGGAAGTGTGCAGAATGCATCGTGGGCAGCCATGATTGTGACATATGACGCAGAACAAGAGATTGATGAGATAATCTGCAAAAATACAAAACAGCAATGAAGTTGAGGACTCTCAAACACAGACCATTGCGATTGATCTTGGGAATTTCCTCCAAAATGAAACATATTATATTGTCTCGTGCCGCGAAATCTTAAAAAAAAGAAAAAAATCTAGAAGGAATTAGGTACCTACAAAGTTTGTGGGGGAGGTAATATAAAGGGGAGTAGGATATTCACACTAGTCTCATACTAATTTAGTTAAGAATTTGCCGATTTTATAATTTGACCATCTTAGACTATAAATGAATCGATAGTTGAGATTTTTCAACAAGAGAACGTTTGGTTTTATATCCATCTATATTTTAAAATATATTTATTTATTTTGATTTTGTTATTAGATGTAACATTTAAATATTTAATTCGATAAATTGTATTGTATATTAATTGTACTTTTATTTTTTATGAGTTTAATTTATGTCATTTATTTTTAGTACAATTGTTTTTCATTATTTCACTTTAGATTAAATCATAAGTATGGTTATGTTTCTAAGATAGAATTGACACATGATTGTTGCATTAGACTCAATTTGTAAGTCTGAAAATAAATGTAGGTTGGGTCTAAGAAAGATTAGAGAATTCAAATTTTTTCTAAATACTAAAATTACTTGAATATTGTTAAACAAAGAAAACAAGAGGATTGCTCATTTTGAAGAAGTATTGAAATATTCATATGGTGATATGTTGACTTCTAAAGATCTTCTCCATGAATCTTATATTTGGAAAAGTATGAGTTCTAGTAGATTTATTTTTAATAAATGCACAAGATGGAATCTTGGGGATGGAACAAAAATTAATTTTTGGGAAGATAAATGGATGTTATACTCCTCTTTAATGGATGTTATATTCCTTGTCTGATAGTGTCTTCCATGCAATAAGTATTTAGGTCATCTACGGTCCTTATACCTAGATGCTTATACTTCATTGCTAAATAAAAATGCAAACAGTATTCAGGTCGTCTAGACATTCATGTTATCTAGACACTTATACTAATTTGTGACATAATAAGCTGTATGATGATAAAGCACTTTGTAAAGCACAAGAAGATTCATCACCTTCATTTCCTTTATATCTCTTTTTCATCTATCATTTCTTTTGTCATCCATTTCCTTCATCATTTCATTTTTTTCATGCTCCTTATCTCAAAGGGTAATTAACCGGTTTATCTGACTGATACTTGTTATTTAATCCAAATATCAAATCAATCAACTTGCTTTTTTGCATGGGACTCCATTGCTCCCTGATCACTCAATTTATTAATCAATCATTGTTTTGCGCTAGCATCAATCTCAATAAGCTTAATCAACTTATCAACTTGGCAATAGTGAGCATTTCCATCAATTGTTCAGTTACACCTATCAGTTGTGCATTTTCATCAAATGTGCATCTCCACTTAATCACTCACACAATATCAATTATCAAATTTTCTCCTCGTGATCTATCGAGAGTTTAATCTTATCACATCTTGTTCGATCAATCTCTCGAGGGGGAATATCATCCTTACTAGGATATCCCTGGGGCATGTATTAGTTAATCAATTTTTTTTCCTTGAAACAATGCAATAGGCTGCATTGTCTCAAAGAGGGGCAAAATGTAGACCCTCAAAATTTGTCCTAACAATCATCCTATTTTTCATCTATTAATGAAATGGATATTGTTATCTGTTTAATTAATTCATTTAATATCTTTCCTCTATTTTCATTAATTCATTTAAATCATTAACATATTATAAGCAAATATCCATGCATTCAATAACCATTTATCCATTTCATATCACTCTATTCACATTATCATTAAATTATTCTTTCATTAAAACCATTAAATCATTCATCTAAATTCATAAATGCACTTATTCTAAATTCCTAAACCTTCATTATATCATAAATCCACCCATTTATCTCTCTCATTTCAATCAATTGCACTTGATCAAGCAATATGGGATAATTATCATTTCTCCATTGCACTCTTTTATCCCACATTTCTCCCGTAACTTGAATCTATCATGAGGACATCTATATAAACCCTTTCTTCTCACCAAAAAAGCATACATTCAATTTTGATCATATAATCTCATTATTTGTTCATCATGGCTTCTTGTTGCACTTGTGCTAGTGAAAATATGAGAGCACCAAATGCATAAATCAAGATCTTGATGATAGGATAATAATGGAGTGACTTTTCCTTTTGAATGCTCATGTTTTGGTTTTCATAGTTTAGTTTACATTTTTGCATGTGCTTTCATTTAAGAAAGGCTTCATTGATGTTATGTTGAAATTTTGATTTTGGATTTATCGTTTTAAATTAGCTTTTTTAGATTTTAGCATAAACAAGGTCAATTAGATTAATAGAAGAAAATTATGCATTTAATTGAATAGCTAGGCTAATTTAATCAAATAGGTGAAAAAAAGATAAAAAAATTCAAGACGAAATGATGTTAGTGATCAAATTCAAATGTGTAGTACCATTCAGGACATTTTTAAGTATCTACACCTTTGAACATACATGGGCACCGAACCCATAGCCAACCAAAATTGGTCAACTATGAATGCCCCATTACTCATGATAGCTTCAATAGTCGGCATGCACTGACATGCACTACCAAGCGCCCCATTGTGAGCAACATGAAAATAACACGAATCAACATGCAATTCCATGTGGCCCCACCACCAAAGTGGACTCTTGGAAAGAATATTATTTCATTGTCTTATCCCCATCACCGCTAACTGTGCCCATCCTGTATGAGTGTAATTACAAGACATCATAAATAAATAATTATAAAATATTTTTCCAACATGTCCTTAAGTATCCAAGTACACCTTCCAAGGAACATGGAGATACATGAAAATGACTTGGGATTGCAAGGTAAATTCTATCTTATCCTAATATTTTTCTACCTGTGGGTCGAGTCCTGCTCTTTCTTGGACAGTGTTTGGCTGTTGGTGGGTGTTGGTTACTCCTGCTTGGAGTGATGTTTACCTTGCTTTTGTGGGCTCCCATGTTTCTTTTGGCGACGTTGGATTCATTGTTTTTATTATGGTGAGCATGGGTGGGGGCTGCTATGGGTCGACCCTAAATGTGGCTGAAGGTGTGAGCATTGGCTCTGTGACTCTCCCCTTTGTTTGGCTTGGAATGGATGATCTTGGTGTGTTGGGAGGGGGCTTTGTTCTTCTCGGGGTTTTTGGTGCTGAGTTGGGAAGGGGTGGTTCTCTTCTTGGCTTGGAGATTCTCTTGTCTTTTGGGTTCTCTTTCAAAGTTTTTGGGTACCCATTGTGGGTTATTGTGGAAAGTGCTTTTGCTGATGGAGTTTCGGTGGTGCCTGCTGGGAGGTGGGTTTCTTTTCTTGGGCTCCCTATCAGAGTTTTTGGGAACCCGTTGGGGCTGTCTTGGCTTTTTGTTTCGAAGGGGTTTGTTGTGGTCTCTTTCTTGGAGCCCCTGCATGCTCAGTCTAAGGATGGTGTGTTTCCCTAGACTTTTGGAGCTCTGATTTTCTTCCACTTCCTATGCACTATGTATTATGTTGAGGAGAAGACAACTCTTGATGGTCAGGAGTCATTTCCTATTGAGTTGGAGATGGGTGTGGTGGATGTGGATGGAAGTCCTCTTTTCTAGTTCCCTCTGGATGTGTTCCTATTGAGGTGGATGCTTCTCCTATCGAAATGGAGTTTGAGGTTGCTGGAGAGGTGTGCTTTTGGTGGTTTGGGTCTTCACAATATCCTCTCCTATAGAGGGGAGCTCAGTCCTCTTGAGGTGGACTTGGATTTGGTCTGTGGTGTGCTAGGGTGCTTCAAGGGGTGGTTCTCCCCTTGTGTGCTGGTGTTTTTGATTAGGAGGTTAGATTTAATGGTGGTCTTTTCTATTAAATTTCCTTTTCTTATGTTGGGTTTTGTTTTGTTGCTTTTAAGCAGAAGGATGGCTGCTGCTTTGTAGTTTTGTTGCCTGAGTGTTTTAGGTGGTTTTTATAGTCAAAATTTGGGTGGGATTTCTAGTCCCAGATAAAACCTGGTTGTGTCTGGGATTCAGGCCCATGCATGTGTATCCTCTGTAGCCTGTGTTGTCATGATAATCTGTTAAGAGGTTGTTGTTGGGCTACTGGTGGTATGTGAGTTTTTTATGTTGCAACTTGTTGTTGTTGGGCTGATGTAAGCTTACTGGTGATCTCTTGTGCATCAGTTGTTCTCTTTTGTAAAGGGTTCTGGGCCCCTTCAAAACCCATTTTTTACCCCTAATAAAAACATACCAATGTAATAAAGATGACCAAGAATAAGGGCCACCAAACAAAATCCACATCATAAATTTTACAAGATCTTCACATATGTAACATCTCAAAAGAGAAATATACAATTAGTGCTCAAATCTCAAATAATTGAAAAATAGATTCAACCCCACATTAGTAACATGCAGATTAGAGATAACCAGGTATAACATGTAGATTTCCAAGATTCAAACACAGGGATCAACACTAGATGTGATTTTCCAAACAAACCCACATAAGAGTAACCATAGACCAATAAGAACTCTTCAAGCAACCCTACAAATATGTAATTGTTTTCTATCCAAAAAACTATAATATTTTGAACACGATATTTTCACAAATTTATAAACCACATATTTTGGTTAACATGTAAAACTTAAAACACCATATCTGTAAATTTGAATCCACTTATGTATCCAAAAATTCACATCATTTAATATATCATCTGAAATAATCAAATACTTCAAATCTACAAACACACAACTTTTAGAAATAGGAAAATTGCAAAAACTACCAAGTTGTCCAAGAGAATTCAGGTCATTGAATGACCTAATCCATAGCTCATAATAAAATACCAAATAGGTTGTCTATAAGCTTACAATAACTATAAACTATATGAGCTCCACAACCCACACACAACCAATAACTAGTCATCCAATTCTTTCATGTAACCATGGGCTAAAACCATGAACCCAACATAAACATTCCACATTGTAGTCCAAATAGTGGGTGTTTTCACATTTAAATAGGGGGCTAAAAGCACACACCCAAAATGCACACCCTTTCTCTACACATGTGACCACAAGGAAGAGAAACATAACCACCAAGCAAGATGAGAGTCACATATTGCCAAACTAGAGCTCTGAATCACCATTGCAATAAGCAAACACATAACCAACTCCATGAGAAACACCCATGAGATTACAATTCCCGCCTTATATCCCATTAACAATATCCATCTAAAAGTTAGATTGCATGGCTTCTATTCTCACAAATCTATAAAAAAATTTTAACAAAAAAAACATCCACTATAGTCCACTAGCCTCTACCAACTCCAATTCCTTCTAACATATTCCCACAAAATTATTAAAAATAAAAAATAGAGGAATACCCTAAACCAAATTACCATGAATCCTTCACATGCAATCACATGCAAGTAACATGCAATCCATGGAACAATATAACAATCTCTAACCCAATAATAGATTAGTTGAGATACAAATATTATACGACACACTATAAAAATATGTGATTATCTACAAACTTGAATTAAGTTGTCTTAATACGAAAAATACATAGAGATATTCATCTTCTTTGTCATGCTTAGATCAACCACTTGAAATTCTTTATAAAACTAACTTATAAGAACATAGCAAATAAATTATTATATTTCACCATAAGAAAGTAACAAAAAGAATGGCACAAAAAAATGCAACATAAGAAGATCATCTCACAACACATGATTTATGTGGAGAAACCCTTGTGAGAAAAAAATCCACCAAGTAGAGAATCCAAGCATGTATTATCTTCAATTGTATGAGATTACAATACATCCATTTACATCACTCTTTATGTATCTGCAGACAACACTTCATTACCTACAAATAATGATACAATAGTACTATCCAAAGTTTTTAATTTATAGGAAATCTAGTGTGAGAAAACAATTGTGGTATCTCAAAACAAGAGGAAAATACCACCTCCAAAACCATATGCCCCATTTAGTGGCCTACTTGTACAAATAGTAAAAAATAATAATCAATCATATGGCCTTCACATCAGCGTTGAACCCATAGGCTATCAAAATTGGTCAACCTTGAGTGCTCTATTACTCCCAATAGCTATGATGGTTGGCATGCACTGACATGCACTACTTGGTACCCCACTATGAATAATATGTACAAATAACATGCACAAACATCCAAGTCCATGTGGCCCACCACCAAGGTTGACATCTAAAAAGAATATTCTGCCATTATGTCTTATCCTCATCACTGTTGACTATGTCCATCCCATATGAGTGTTATTACAATATGTCATAAATATATAAGTATAAAATATTCATGTACAATAGGTCCTTCAACATCCAAGTACACATTCCAAGGAACATGGAGATACATGAAAATGACTTAGGATTGCACTTGGTAAATATCACTTTATGCTAACAAAGGGCACATTGAATGTAAACATTGAATAAGAAAGATTAATAAGCATACTTTTTCATTGAGTGCCTCATGTTGGGATTGAGGGATTTCTTTCTCATTTTTATTGTTTTAAAGTTTTATGGGGTTTTTAAATGAAATTACTCTAAGTGTACATGTAAAAATTAAACTAATCTACCTTTTTTGTTATTTAAAGATTACTTAATTACTATTGAGGATATGAAAATGCAATAAGGTGAAATAACTCAATAGAAGTGCATAAAAATTCATAAAATCTATACCTTAAACAACTTCACACTCCATTATTGAGCTAAATAGGTTACGCCTAGTTAAGCATATTGATATTCTCTAAATAACTATAAAAGTGGATTGCTCTGAATTTTTTTTAGCATACTATTGTTACAATGGTAAAATATGGAAGCACAATGACATCATGAGGTTACTTGCAATGATGATAATGTAGGGGGAGAACTTCTATTTGTAGAAAGAGGTTTCAAGGAATGAAGGGCTAAGATCTTGCCACAAGATCAAGGACTTATGTTGAGAGGTTCTCTCATGCAAGAGGGAGAGGACAAGTGTCATGTGATTTGGTTATATTAATGGAGAGTGGAAGCTTAAATTAAAGTGATTGGATAAGACTGTGGAGGATTATGATAGGATTCCCAAGGGAGGCAAATATTTGAAGTTTTTCTCATCTCTAGGGAGGTGGAATTTAAAATTAGATTTTATGGATAGGAGAGAGATGGACCCTCACAAAGTCAACTAAAAAGGTGGCATTTGTCCCTAGTGGATTTAATGAAGGAGAGGTGAGGATTTTGTAAGACCCGCCCTTTTATTCAACAGTAGCAAATACTTTAACTTTTTCATGGGTATATTTATTAAGTGATAATACAATAGATGTATTGAGTGAGAGTTGTTCTTCTCATGAGAAAACCTAATGAATTCTAGTTCTTGAAGAATTTCTTATGCTGCACTTTCCTTTTATATGCATATGTAATCCAATTAGTGGTAGTTAATATGTATAATTACTTATTAAAAGCAAACAACTCCTCTTAACCTACCATCTTGTTTACAATAGTGATTTATAATGGTGAGCGTAAATTTATGATATTAGTCAATAGATATAAACAATGAAAGGTGTATTTTTACCATTTCATACATTATCTTAAAGTTTGACATGCGTCTTTATAAGTTGTTTTTCTTTCGGTCCTAGATTATGTTTACTGATGTAAATGAGATGTTGTGTGTGTGTAAGTTCGTATTGCTTGATATGTTACTATGTTATACTAATGAATATGGGCGAGTGTGTAGGGGAATTTCAATGTGATACTAATGCATATTGCTTAACCTTGCGGCATTGTCGTGCAAGTGTGTCAGGCAATTATTTTTCTTACCTTGTTATATCTTATCATTACAAAATTATAGATGTTGGTAATAGAAACAAAGTGTTATTTTCAATTAGTTGTAATCCATATTATAAATTAGGATTTACTAATTGAATAATGTTTGAGGAAAGTAAATGCAAGATATGGGGAACTTAACTCTAGATAATAAGATAATGTATGAAACTATTATAGAGACTAAATTAGATCTATCTTGAAAATAAATAAATAAATAGAAGATGTTTATTTTAACAACACCATAGATTAAGAATAATCTACTAAATTTATAGGTGATTAAATATTTATCTCTATATCATTTGTAGAAATATAGATTTTATATCTTGTGGCATATCCAATCTAGTACAATGCATAATCCTTAAATCCTTAATTCATCTAATTATTGATGAATATATTTAAAGTGATACTAGATCAACTAAAGAGAGTTTTGGGTAGGTAAACTATTAGAGAAAAAAAAACTAGCTTTAGAGTCAAGCCAATGGTAAAATATAATAAGCATTGGATTCAAGTATTATAAAATAACTATGCAAATTCAAATTCATTATATATGCTCCAATTAAGTTAGAACTCCAGCTTTGCTCTTCTTTCAATGCAAATAATATTCAAACAATTCATGTGGATGAATATATGAATGCATTTGAATTAATTAAAATCTAAGGAACATGTGTGGATATGGTTATGATCATATATATAATTTTCAAAAAAATAAATTCCTTTATATATGTGACATATCTATCTAAATCTATCCATCAATATGTAGATAAAGCCTTTTTAAAGGTAAACAATCTCCTTATTTGATATGTGTATCATATTACCAAATATGCAAAATTCCCTTATAGGATATCCACAATTCCATTATTATGTATTTCTCTCAACCATTTTAAATTTAGGTTATTTTAATAATTTGAAGAGCCCATGACAATGTTGGGTCATGCGTAAAACTTAACATAAAAATATTTTGCTATTAGAAAAAGAAAATAGAAATAATACTAATAAGAATATTATATATTAACGATAAAGTAAAGAAATAAAAGTAAATATTAGTAAAAATTATTAAGTTTTAATATTGGTATATGTTAATATGGTTATTTTATTTTAAAAAGAGAAGGATTAAAAAAGAAAATGACCAGTTGGCTTGGGCAGTGGCTTTGCTCCCCATTGGTTTCGGGTTCGACTCTCTCCCGGGTTTAAGAGGGTGCGACTCCTTGAGGGCGGGGGATCTCACCCGCAGGGGGCTAGTCTCGCCCTAGCTTGCCCTAGGTACCCAAGGTATGGGCTGCTGGGCCACTGGACTGGGTTGCAGGGACACCCTTATTGTAAAGAAAAATAAAAAATAAAAAATGAGAGAAGAATCTAGTTTAAAGAAAAAGAAAAAGAAAAATAAATAAAAAGCCAGGCTTCCCACGTGCCTTCTATGCAATTACATGCAAGTCTAACGTGGAGACCATAGAGGAAGCGATGGATTTTGGTTTACACCTGTAATTGCATGGAAAAAAAGGACAAGGGTTCATGTTTTTAGAGAGAGGCAAGCGTGTGGAGGGGATTCGAGAGAAAACAGGGGGGCATTCCCTGCAATCCTTCATATTCCAGGAGACCACGTCTTCTCTGGAAGGCATTCTAAGAACAGTTGACTACCCTATCAATGCTTCCACAATTGCATATACGCCTAATATGGGGAAAACACTGGAAGGTGAGTGGAAGGAGGTATTACACCTGCCAATTGCATTCTATTTGCAAATTTTATTGTTCATTTCCTGCAATCTATGAATTCATGAGAGGATATTCTTTTGAGGAATTTTGGCAAATAGTTTTAGCACCTGATCTTGCTTCCACAATTTGTAAGACTGTCAAAACTCATTTATGCATAATCTATGATTGTTGCATTCCTTGAGACCATATTTTCAACAGCATTTTGCCAAACAGTTCACACGACTTGTCTATGCCTCCACATTTTGGACTTTAAAAGTACAGGAGCCAGTATAATGGCACAAAACTGTGAAGAAATATGATGTCCAACGTATACAATTTATGAAGAATAATGTAATATGTTTAACATATGAAGATGGTCTGAATTCTACTATTCACAATGTGTGAAGATAGCTCTGGCAGCCATTGCATTTTACAACTCCAGAAGTAGCTGGTATCTATTCAATATTAATTTAATGATTCTGTGCAAAAACTGTCACAAAAATAATGTCCAGAACAAGAAAAGAAAAATAATAATATAAAATAAAAATAATCTAATTTACATAACCAAAATGATCTCGCTGAAAGCCATGGCAGGTGACTTACTTCAAAGTTTTATAAGGGATTCTCTCCCAGTGCTATTGACATGCTGGATTTTTAAAAGTAGGTTTCAAAATTCGCAGTCCAATTTCTAATATAAAAACTCTGTTGTATCTGAAAAGACTTGCATAAAACACAAATAAGTGATTTCTCATCTCCAATTTAGACAAATTTGCTTTATATAGGATCTATTTTTAATTGCTGGCCAGCTGAGTCAATATTAATTGCTGGCCAGCTGAGTCAATAACAATTATTGTGCTTATTTAGTGATTTATCAAGCAAATGTTTATACACTTTTTCATTCCTTTGTTCTCTCGTGAAGACATCTTGCTTATCTTCATATACACATGTAAATGTATATAACTGCAGCTGCTAAAATGCCTCACTTCATTTGTTAACAACTTTTGTATTTCAACAAAAAAATTCTATATAATTTATGGGTTTTCATCTCCTATTATTCCTCTTTCCAACATAATTTGAGTCCTCAAATTTGGTTCATAAATGAGAAATTTATGCTAATTTTTGAGAGGCTGTTTAAAACTCTTTTTCTTAAAAAAAAATTAAATGATATCATATAATATTTTGATAAGATGTTTATATCCCAATATTTGTCTTGAATTTCATTCATAGGAGCACTATTCCCTCTTTCATAAAAAAATCTCAATGTAATCTAAAACTATCTCTCTATTGTATTGCTGATGTTCTTATATTACCGTTATGTTGCACGTCACCTAAGGGCTCTAGGAAAATTCATCGTAGCAATTCATGGCAGTGAATTTTCCCACTGTGAATTGTTGACTGAATTTTTCGTCAGTGAATTGTTGATGGCGTCATCTAAGAGTGCACCAAGCTCACCTTTTAATATTAATTGGCAGGCCTTATGTCTTCTTAGATAATACTTGTGAATGTGATTTTTGTAAGCATATCAAAACAATTCTATTAGAGTGACCTATGGGTTTTGAAATTTTTCAAATTGGAATGCCTTTTAGAGGCCTTGGTTTATTAATTTATTAACCTATTATTATTTACGACACTTAAGACACTATCCTAAAATGAACCTATTAAAAGACTAAGTGGGTTGAAGAATAATTAGGAACCCAAATAAAATATCTATGTGGAGTTAAATTAGGATTTTCAACTAGGCTTAATTTAGGGTGAATTATATAGTATAGATTAGATTACATATTTGTTAAAAGATGAATGCACTAAATCAAGAGATAATATAATTATATTTGTGATTGGTTCCATTGTGAATATAGAGAATGATACTTGGGGACCTCTTACCTTAAATTATTTTCATTATATTTTCAACACTTTTCAAGTATTCATTCAGTAAAAGACTCATTTTGTATATTTTTTAAATTATATAAAATGTTGACATTGTTTGATTAACTTTTTAGTTGTAAAGTGTTTATTAAAAAGTTTTAATGCTCACAATAGGATGATGCTTGACATTATATATTTTGATCAATTTTAAGGGATTTTATAGGTATGGTTAAGGTTACATTTATTAATTTATTAATTTGTTGTTATTTCTTTTTCTTTTAATGGAAACTTATTACAGTAGTTTTAAAATCTCGTCCAAGTCTTTAAGAGCTTTTTTCATGAAAGCATATGAGATTTCTTTGATTAGTTATAAAAATTTCCAAAGTAGATTTGGTTGTATGATTTATTTACTCAATTCATATGATTCACAATGATTATATGATTAATGATGCTTAAAATTTAGTAAGTCGTTACAAGAACTAGAATCCTTAGGTAATGTTGGAGCAAGACCTGTTGATAGTAACTTATCTTCCTTCCAATGTCATTCAATTTAGAAGATTGAAGAGAATTTTTCAATAATTATTGCATGAAGGATTTAAAGAAATATGATAATTATCTAATTTACTTGATGATATTTAAAGGTTACATGATTGTAAGTATTTTGCATTAAAGTCTATCAATAGGTGATTCCTTATTCAATGTTAGATTAGATAATTCATCTAGTATTTGATTTGGATAGGTTGTGAATTATGTTGTAATATTTTTATCATATCATTAGTCTTACTACTTGTCTTATATTTTAAGAACCCTATAGGGGGATTTTCTCTCATAGTGTTATAACTTATAAAATAGGGGGCATGATGTATTTTGAGCTGGGAATCGAGTTTAGTGTATGTAACCATTATTGGGATTATATTGTGTCAAAGTAAAGTTATATGTTGACCCCGAGGGGAGATACCCTCATTGTAAGTAACCCAGTATGAAATGTGAAATGTCGAACTACAGTGCCTCTATGAAATATATACATAGGCAAGGCCATCAAAGGATGGGCCCTCAAGGCATTAGGTTGGGCCCCTAGGACTATACTTTTGAGTCTTGTTTGGGACTTGTCATTTTCTCCTAAAATTGTAAACAACCATTTGATTTGTGTAGCTTGTCTTGGTGATCATATGCTAACTATCCATTGATCTATGTGTGTGCCAAGCCATATAGACCTTGCACGTATAGGTATTAGGAGTGAGGAAATTTTGACACAATGGAATGCAAGAGGTACGTTATGTTGACCCAAAATAAGTAGACTCTATTGTTGAAAATAGTAAATCATTTCTATCTTGCTTCTGACTAACAACATCTTTGACTATAGTTGTAAGTAGTGAATTGTGTTATTGTCTTTTAAGTAAACAAAAAAAATTATTTGCAAATTTAGTAAAGTCATTGCGGATTTGCTAGGTTGTTTAGTGGGTAAAAAGTGGGCATGACAGATTTATTGGGTGAATTTGCAAGCAAGCATGTGGGAAAAAATGACACATGGCAGGTGATGAAATTTAAAATTGAGAGAAAAGGTTAAATAGGGATTAGAAAAATAATAATTAATTAATTAATCAATAGGTTTTGGAAGAAATAAATGTGAAGGACTACTCTTAATTAAATAATTTAACCTTTATAAGAATAGAAAAAATAGGAGAATTAATTAAATAAAAAATTAATTAATTCAAGAGAATAAAGGGATAATTAATTTAATAATAAAATATTTAATTAGTTATGGGATAATGAGGAAAATTAATTAAAAATTATAATTTTAATTAATTTAGGATGCAAAGTAAGATTTTTGGTGTCTACAACTATTTGAAATTAATTTTTAAATGAATACCCCCTCTAAAATTATTGTAATTAATGCCCTTGTTGGCAATGTGTCACAGACTAATGGGGAAAAATTAGGGTTTTGAAAGTTTTGTGGAAGAGTGGTTGATGTTGGTTTTGAGGGGGTGTAAGGATCAAGAGGTCTTAAGACTTGCGAAAAACAGGTATACCCTTTCCCCACAAAAAGAAAAATGCGAGAAATCAACTTTGTGGATCTCAACTCATGCAAGGATTCAACCTATGTAGGATTTTGCATTTGCAAATATTTCCATACATTTGGTCATTTTAGGTTTTAAAACACTATGTAGACTTTAATAGCTTGCAAGTTTTGAAGGGTTGCAAGATTCTGACCAAGAGAAGTAAAAAATAGTCTTTCTTAACAATTTTTCCCCTACTTGAATCCCCACATAAGTAAATCCCCATAAATGGAAAATACTAAGCCAAAAAGGGACCCAAAACTCGAAATGAACACAAGCAAAGAGCCAAAAGACAAACTTGAAACCTAAACCTAAAACCAAAACCAAAACCAAAAAAAGTAGAAAGAAAAAGAGGATCCTCTCATTTGATGGGGTGTCTGTGCAAGGAAAAACTTAATGGATATTACTCTACCATCTACATTCCTGCTCAAGTCAACAATAACTTTATCAGTGGCATTATGGTTGACCCTTCCAGCAGGGTCAATGTTATAACCAAGGAGACACTCTTTGTCAATGGTCTACATAGGGAAAGATATGATGAGTGCAAGGCTATCATCCACACACATGATGGAATTTCTCTCTCCCCTTTGGGATCCATCTCTATGTCAATCCTCGTGGGGCCTAAGTCCATCTCTATGATATTTTTCATGATACTAGAGTACAACTTGTTCAAAGTGAAACTAGGCATTCATTGACTAGTTTCTATGAACATAGTCGCTTTTGTTGTCCATGAGTGTCTAAAATTTCCTCATGAGGGCATGGTGTAAGCTATCAAAGATACTAGGTACAAACCACTGGTGTCATGTGGGGATTTCTCTCTTGACCATTTTTGGCTTGCTCTGGTGGGACCCATGCTACCTCATAGTGACTTGTCATATAAAACATATTATAAATACAAGATCAAGATCCTAGCTTCTAATTTTATTCCACCTCCTCCTCCTTCTACAATCCCATTTTAACCTATTCATGTGCAGTGGTAGGATTTGTCTTCTAGGCCTTCTCCTTTTAGGGCTAAAAATAAGCTCTCTCCCTTGAGTAGACTTCCCCATTCTTCCAAGACCTCACAACCTCCAAAAATGTCTTTCGTTCCTTCGACTATGCCAAGCACAAGAAAAGGAAAGGCCCTCATGTTGATGAATTCAAAACCCCGTGTCTTCAAACTTCTAATTCTTCCTAACATCCCTTTCCCTACTATATAGAGTAGGGGTGAGCAGTCCTCTTTGTCTGGTTCTTCATGTGTGGCTCTAACATCCTATCCCCTGAAGGTTCCTCATATTCCTCAGGTCCTTACTTGAAAATAATGCGAAGGAAAGGCACACACAATTGAGGTTAAGGATCCTACACCCCTAGCATCCCTGGCCCCTTCTATGGAGCATGTCCTTCTACCAATAAGGGTTGTGAAAACTTCATCGATTTCTTTGACATATTCTCGGCCCCTATTCTTGGTTGACGTATCCGTTGAAGCAAAATTTCCCATGAGCATAAGCATCATCAACGTGCAATGGTAGGGGAACATGATGCCACTCAGAAGGTCAAGGATAAGCCTTTTGTTTTAGTTCCTTAGTCTTCTTCCCTTTCTGCTCCTACTTATGTCTTACTTTTGGCCCCTTCAAGAGATGTAGATGAACCTCACTTCAAAAGGGTGCAAGTATTCATTTCACCTTATTTAGAACTACTTCTTATCATCTCTCTACCTAATGTTCCTCGACTTGTGTAGCATGGATACATGCCCCATACAAAGGTCATATCTAATGTGGCCATGTTTGATATATTGGGGAAATGTGTCTCAACCTTGCAAATTACATAAGTTACTATTGATACATAAGGTACTATTCATCAGATGATGACAATGGGGGGTGCTTTATTATTGTAAATCTAGATCGTACATCATTATGTCTCATATATGATGGTCTATATTTTTGGTTGGCTTGAATCTCCCTAGAAGGAAACCCTATTTTATGAGGGTGTTGTATTACGGTTGTGTATTGTGATGTATTCTAATAGTCTGATAGTGGTTGTGTTACCTCTAGATCTCTGGTTGGTGATACTCCTATGAGAATCTTTCTCTGCAAGTATCTTGTAATCAATGTGATTTTTGAATAATATGTTAGGTATTTTTGAGTGTGGGTTTTGTTCTCCTAAAAGATTTTTCCCCACGTAAATCACTGTGTTGTGGTATGCATGATATTTGTGTTTATTTTTGTTTAAGTTTATGTAATTGTTAAAGGTCTGTAAAAGTTTTGCATTATTCTCCTCTCAAGATTAGTGTAGGAATTTGTTCCGCTACCTTAGCTTCCTTGTAAGTGGTATCAAAGCCTAATCACCTTTGGTTTTAGTTGTGGGTTGTGGGATTTTTTGAACTAATCTATATTTGAGTGGGAGCTTATGTAGAAGATACTTTATGATCTTGTTGTAGGAATTTTTAGATGGGGAGTTCATCAAGGAGAATAGAGGTGAATAATTTTTTTGGAAATAATTTTGAAATGTGGAAGCTAAAGATGGAGGATCCATTGATAGATTGAGATCTATAGGATGTTGATGAGAATGTCTGAAGGCCTACAGATCCTACTCATGATGCTTAATATGATGTTATGGACCGTAAATCCAAGGTTCTAACCAGATTATGCTTGGAAGACTTTGTTTTAATCAATGTCCATGAAGAGACCTCTACACAAAAACTATGTTAGAAGCTTGTTGAGATGTATCAAGCCAAATATTTACTGAACAATATTTTCTTGAGGAAGAAATTGTATTCTTTGAGAATGGAAGAGGGTGGATGCATCATAGACCACCTAGAAGCATTCAATATGTTGGTGGCTCAATTGGAATTAGTTGGTGTTAAAATGGATGAGGAAGAGAAATGCCAGATCTTGCTTTGTTCTTTTCCTGATTCATGGGATTCTCTTGTTATGACTATTGGAAGTACTTATGTTATATTGAAGACTGAATATGTGGTGGGTTCTTTGCTTTTTGAAGAGATGAAGAGGAATGTATCCATCAGTGCCAAGGAGGCCCTAATGTTCATGGAAGACTGAAGGAAAATGGAAAGAAGAATGAGAAGAATGAAAAATACAAGTACAAGAGGAGATGTAAGTCTCTTGGAAAGTCCAAAGTTATTTGGTAGAATTTCAGTAAACCTAGACATGTTCATAAGGGCTGCAAAGAAGAAAAGAAGAAGAAAAAGAAGAAATTTGATTCTGATTCTAAGTTCGAGAAGAAAGATGGTGATGCATTCATTGTAGCTCTGGAAAAATGTGCATGTAATGATGTATGGTTAATTGAATTAGATGCATCTTTCCATATGACCTTTAATAGAGATTGGTTTTCTAAATATGAAGAATATGATGGTGGTAAGTGTTGACGACGATTTTAGTTGCAACAAACAGGGCGAATAAATTCTTTAAAGACAAGACCACAAAGAGCCTACCCTTCTTGAAAGATATGGAACAAAGACAACCTAAAGGGGAATTCTGCTTTAACAGGAAAAGATTGGCTTTAGTTAAATCCCAAGTCTTCGATAACCAGTCATGATTGCACTAGGGTCGCTCTCAGGTACTGATGTAATATTGTTGTTAATCTCAAAGGGACTATGATTATTTCTAGTTATGCTAAGAATTATAAGCATTACACACAAAATTTCCACTTCATTCATAAAATAACATCATGAAATCAAAAGATTTACAATAATATTTCACGAACATCACAAATTCTTTGCTATCACTTAAGTAGATTTAGCATTAAGCATTCAACAATTTTATGGAAAACAAAAGATTTTCAATAAAATTTCATCCATTCATTCAAATTTTGGAACATTTTCAAGAATTTAAACATCTATTCTAAAATAAAGCATAAAAAATACTGAAAATTAAAAATTTCTCCTGATTATTCTTCATGGATGCACCAAAGAATCAATTAAAACAAATCAAACCGCTTTATACTTCACTAGATTGCTTCACAGCTACATATAAAATGGTGCAAGCTTTTAAAGAGAGGGGGTTTCATTTCTGGACACCGAGTAGGTTTTGTATGTACCCTTAAATGGCACATCATACAGTCTTGTTTGGCTGAACTAACAAAACCATCTACAAAAGATACTGAGATAGGTAGCTATATAATAAGCTTTGATATCAATCAATGTCTAAGTGCATACAAAGTTTTATGTCAGAATGGTTCAAAAAATAGGAAAAAAGAATAAAACTTAAAATTTTACGCTCCTCCGACATCCACAAATAATGAACTTTAAAAAAAGAAGAAGTAGGAAACAACCTTTTATAGGAACAAGGCCTCAAAGTTCAACTTAAAGTCTATCCAAAGAATCAAAAATAACAAATTAAAATGTGGCATGTGGCATTCACCAACTGTCATCAAGAATATTCTAGACTAAGTCAAGGCTTTGACTTCATCAACAACAACATTTTTACTTCATACTCCAACACGAACATTTCACATATGTCAAGGCTATCAACTTCCTTCCAAAATACTGGAATAAGGAACATCTACCGGGACTGGGATCAACCTGCAAACTCAAAATTGTAAACAAAATAAAATCTCCATCACACTTTCGGTGTTCGGTATTTGGTTCTTCATCTTATCACTCATGACTCAGGCTCTAGGATTCTTTCTCTGCCTTTCTTCAACTGATACTCTCGAAAAGAATTTAACACTTGATGCATATGTTCTTTTGAAATCCCTTGTACTTATTTCCAAGTGAGTTTGAGCCTAGTATATTCTTCAAATACCTGGAGTATGATACCATTCTTTCTGCACTTTATCTGCTTCATATTTAGCTATAGTGTTCCTACACTATATAATTTCATCAATGATCTCTCACGTTAACAGTTGAGTAGAATCTCTATTTATTCTTTCTATCCATTCCTTGAAGGATTTAGCTTCTTTTCCCTCATGTCCTAATGTATGGGAATCACAACCTTGACGTGCTAGCATTTCAATAAATTATCTATCTTCATCAATCAATTTTTTGCATTCTACGGTGACCTTTTCGAATCCTTCAATACATTGTATTAACATGTCACCTTCCCATTTCAATTGTTTCTTCCATTTTTTTGGAAATGGAAGTTCTTGTTCTGACATTACATCACCCTGTATTAACTCTTGGATATTTAACTGCATGAGAATTTCAATTTTTCACCTTTCTTCAATAACAAGTATTGTTGGAAAAATATGCATTCATTTTCAAATCTTTTTGATTTCTCTGAACGACGGTATGCTTCCTTGTACTTCCCTATTGCATTTGTAATTAATTCTTCCCCTTGCTTTACCCAGTACTCAATCCATTCTTCAAACATATTCATTTTATGGTGAATTGCTACGATTGCATCCACTTGTTCTTGTGACATCAGTACTGGATGTTGGGGCAATTCAGCTTGTGCTTGACCAGATAAAGTTAATGAATTTATAAAATGCTCCAAGGTACTAGCAACCCATTCTTTCAATTCTCTTTTCTTCTATTTGTATTTCTGCACTCTAGCAACAGTAGCATTCAAATTCACTTTTATTTCCTCTACCTCTTGCTTCCAAGATGAGTGTCCAAGGTTAATACTTGTTATCTTATACTCCTTAGGCATTATTTCATGTATGTATTTATCAACTATTGGAGTAGTTATCTGGATGGTTTTGTTACCATCTGCATTTCTTTATATGACATGTTTTGCTTTTGCTCTGCACCTAGGTTTAGGAGTGTCTACTTCTTGTATGAAATTATTAAGATTCAGAGGAAATACTTCCACTTCCATTGGGGAAGCCAATTCCCTGATCAACCAATCAGGTGTATCATCATCTTGCTCTACCTCTATAACATTTCTTTGTTCCTATTTACCACTTGATTCAAGAACTTCTCTATGACCTATCACATTTTCTGAAATGGGAATTTCTTCAATGATTTTTGGCATAGATTTGAGATTAGTAGGGTTTGGAACTGTCTCCTCTATTTGAAGACTTATATTTTCCTATCTATCTAGATTTTCAACTTTATCTCTTTGAACATTACTTCTTTATTCTCTGCTACATCAGGGTTTTCTTCATTTTCAATTCCGTCACTTGAAAATTGTGTAGCTTCCTCTTCTTCAATTTCAACTTCAACTTCAACATGGCCTTTCTCTGGTTCTTCAAAGACCTATGGTTGTTGATTAACATTTGGAACATTCCTAAGTGAAGGCTGGGAATCAAAAATATCTTCAATAATTCTTTCATCAATAGGATCCTGCATTGCAGTCTCCCCTATTTTTATCTCAAGTACGTTAGGGTTTCCTACCTCTGAGGTGAGTGTTCCTTGTATAAATTCTTCTTCTTAAACATTTATAGGGTTAGAACCTATATCCTGAATTTCTTCTATTACTGGATGTACCATGGGTTTGTCTTTAGACTTCTTTTCTCTCACTTTCTCCCACATAACACCCCATTTCTCCATCTGTTCTTTAATTCTAGCTTCATCTTCTTTAGAAATTTCCTCCAAAACCACAAGAGTCCCTCCTAGTGCTTGTTTCATACTAGCCATGTTAATAGAAGGGGGAGAAGTAAACAATGTTACAACCCTTTGAGATGCAGACCTGGTTTGTGCACCAACATTTTTTGTTACTGTTGCTTCTTCATTAATAATCACTCTAGTTATTGGTTTTGTTGTAGAGGAAGATGCACCTTTAGGTTTTACTATTGATTTATCTTTACCTGTTTCTGCATCTTTCTTTTTATCAGATGGTTTTATGGGAATATCTTGTCTTGCAATTTCAAGGGTTCTTTCTTCAATTCTTATACTTGGAGCCGCCTTACTAGTTTTCCTTCTCTTCTTAGTAGGCTCCCCACTCTCAAATGTTATTTCATCTCTTTGCTTCCTCCTTTTATCTTCTGAGAATGTGGGCACGATTCCTCTTTCACTCAAGGATTTACAAAAATCATCAATCCAGTGTTGAGTATACACTAAGTCTGGTCTGCTGAACTCATCAATTGATGTCATATCTTCGTCATCAAAGCTTGGGTCTGGGATGGGTTCATCATATACCCTGTCTTCATTATAGAACTTGTTCAACACCTGGCCATCATCCTCTTCCAATTGATTTGGAATTCCATGAAGCTTGAGAATCCAGGCAGATTCTAGGGACAATTTTTCATATTTTCTTCTTCTTACTACGTGATCATCTTCACAATTAAGCCAATAATCTTCTAAATGTGGCACATGAGCATGATAACCAATTGTATTCTTGGCAATATTTCCTTCAATATCATAATATATTCTCTAGAGTGGGAACTCTTCAAAATTGTATGTTCTCAATTCTTCTTCACACAAGTCAGTCACTTTAATTGCATTACACTTACAGTTTCCTATTGCAATGGGAAATTGAAAAGAGGCCTTCTTGAGAGCATGGCTATAAAGAGCTTGAGACAGTTTCAACTGCCTCATCAATTCCAATAAAATAATTTTATTTTTTGGGTACCTGGGCAACATGAAACGATGTCCATCAAATCCCTCTGCTCTAATGTAGGAGTAATTAGGGAACTATTTGTACCAGCCTCCCATTGGTCAAATGGCACTTTGTGCTTCTAGGGATAATATTTTTGCTTTATCACCTTCCATTGTTCTGACCAATTTCATGGAGAACAAATCATTGACTTTCCTGTAATCATCTTTATATGCATGGATGGTGATCTGGGGTAGATGTGCTTATATCAAACTGTTTCCTACCTTTGTACCCAGAGTACGAATCTATTTCAACCCTTGTTTGTTGGTTGTCATGGCACATGAGTAAATAACATATGACTACATATAAAAGCACCTGGTTTTTGGAAATGTAGTTATTTATTCATATAATCATTCACTTATAAGCTTTCCCCAATGCAATTGCATGAGACTTTCCATCAGGCAAGATATTATTACAAACATCCAAGGTTCAAATTTGCTTGCATCTCTTAAACCAACTACCCTACTTAGCAGAGTTATAATATATTGCATTATTGTTTGAACATAGACCTTTGAATTACCTTGTTCTGCGATGTAATTGGCTCTTGGCACCATTGGGTACTCATAATTTCTCTATTACGCTCTTCAACATTCTGATATGTCTTGCTCTTGGCCTTCATATCAACATTGTACATTTGTGTGTAAATAGGGAGACCAAACATGTATATGATTCCTTTCTATGATAGGTCTGCATAGATTCTCCCTTCTTTCTCAACAACCCTTTTGGATGGGTTGTGGTATTTATACATTGCATAACTAATTTAGGGGCCTACATCACTGGCAGAAACACTCCTGCTAAAAGTAACCCAATTCCCACAACATTCTTAGTACATTGAGAAGCATTTTCTTGTAATACCCATGAACAAATTTCAATATCAAAAGACCATCCCATATGAGTGTCTATAACCACTACATTGATTGGTACGGATTGTGAATTGCAATATTTGAATTCATCTTCTGGCCTTGTGTTAGAAGTACTCATTTTCTTTGGTGTGTTATGCATTTTCCAAAAAGTGTGTCTTGTGTGTGAGTTAGGGTTAAATTTAACCAAAACTTACAATTTATAAAATTTTCAATTCATTTTTGATTAAATTTAGAAAATTAGAGTATACTCAACATTTCAATTTCTAAATGGGAATACCATTATCGAGATCTTTGAGCTTGAAAATCACCAACAGAATATCAGTTGTCTAAAACATACCTGGTTCTAGTTGGTAATGATGATCTTTCATAATGCAACTTCAAAACCCTTGGTGGCTATATTTTGGTTTCTCAAAATTTACCTCTCCTTACACGCCAATGTCATTTCATTCTTTCAATGTCCATAAATTTGCAATTTGACGCAAAGTGGAGTGTTGCAAAAGCAATTGCATGCTTGAGGTGGTGCCAAGTACACAGGGAGTTCACCACCTTCAGTAATTACCTATTATTTCACATTAATTCCTCAAATAAAGGTGCACTCATTATAGATTAGCGTCCAAATCACAAACACCTAGATTTCTACGTGGGCTCGCTACTAGAGAAGAAAGACAACGTGATGATTATACCTGGAAATCAAATGTCACGTTGATTATTAGTAAGGTATAGGTTATTAAAGATACATGATCAATTGGTGATCATTGGGATTGAGGCTTTCCAGTATTGACCTTAAAAAGAAACACCGAGATCCAAGAATTAACTTTTGTACTTCAGAAAGAGAAAACCGAAACAAGAGAAAATACTAGAAATCAAGTCCAAGAGAGAGATTAACAAATTTGAAAATAGACTCTTCGGTTTCTGACTTCCAAGTAAGAAAAGAAAAGGGAAATAATAAAATATTGGACTTCGATAAAAAGGAAACTATCAGGAATGATGACTCCAGTCGATGAAATACTGGGCGGAGCTAGGTCCAAATGAAGATACAAATTTGCTTGGGGAAAACGCAGGACTCTAGGATTCTGGTTTTCGGTAATATGTTAAACTTTATAAAAAGACCAAAAGACCAAATCTTAGAAACAAAATGATAAAGAAACAAAGAGGCCAAGCGAAATTGAAAAAGATCAATAACTAATATAGTTGTAGAATGATGCCAAAGCAAACAAAAGCAAAAAGGAATAGAGGAAAGGAAAAAAAGGGGGTCCACATTTTGCTAAGGGGAAAAATGGGGCGTGTTGTGAGACCACACAATAGTAAGGTGTACTTGGGTGATGATTCTTATTAAAAAATTGTTGGCTATGGTAAATTTAAAATCAACTTTCTTGATGGTAGAATAAAAAGGATTAATGATGTGTTGCATATCCCTAGTTTAGCACAAAATTTATTATTTGTGGGCAAACTAATAGATGTAGGTGTGCAGGTAGTATTTTTTTATGCAGGATACAAGATGGCTAGAGGTGCTATGGTGATTGCTAGAGGTGTCAGATATGGCACATTATATAAGCTTGATGCATGCATTGTTGAGTGCAATAGTACTTCTATGAAAAGAAAGTATGTGGAAGAAGTCAGGGTTTCACCTTTAGTAGATGGTCATGGATTTCGGGTACCCAAGAGTGCTCTTTCTTTTGAATCAAAGTTACCTACAAAGAAAACTATGTTATGGCACTAGAGACTTGGCCACATTAGAGAAAAGGGTCTAAGGACCTTGAAAAATAAAAACCTCGTTGAAGTTTTGTCTGATTGTAATCTTGAATTTGATTAGTGTGAGCATTTCATTTATGGAAAAAAAAAACTATGTTCAGTTTTACTCGAGTTCTCATAAATCTTGTGGTGTATTGGATCTTATTATTTCTGATGTATTTGGCCCTGTAGATGTTCCTTCAATTGGTAAATCCACATATTGTGTTTCATTTATTGATGATTATAGTAGGACATGGGTATATTTTCTAAAGATTAAATCTAAAGTTTTTTGTCGATTTAAAGAATTTAAAGCAATGTTTGAGTTGCAGACTAGAAATAAAATGAAATGTTTGATGATTGATAATGGTGATGAATATTTCTCTAATGATTTTGATAAATTTTTTAAAGATTGTAGTATTAATAGGAAAAAGATAACTCTGTATTCTCCACAACAAAATGGAGTTGCAAAAAGAATAAACAAGACACTGATGGAGAAGGCTAGGAGTATGTTGCATGGGGTTGGTCTAGAACAAAGCTTTTGGGCTGAAGCTGTTTCCACTGCTTGTTACCTGATTAATAGATCTCCTACATAAACTCTTATTGATAAGATGACTATAGAAGCCTATTCAGGTCACAAGCCTTCATTAATAAATCTTAGAGTTTTTGGTTGTGAGGCATATGCACATGTGCCAAAGGAGAAGCAAACAAATTTGGAGAACAAGGTTGTGAAATGTATCTTCATCAGATATATTTATGGTGTGAAAGGATACAAGCTTTGGGATCCTATTGCACATAAGGTAATACATAGTAGAAGTGTTATTTTTAGAGAAACTAAGTCTTCTTTTGTAATATTGCAGCCAAAACAAAGTAAACAAGAAGATGTGATTCAATTTCCTTCTACACCTGAGAAAGTTGAATCGAGGCCCATGGATAGACAAGAAGTTGAGGAGAGCTCATCTAGCTCTGAATCTTTGAAGAGGAGGAAGAACCTCCAACTCAGCTTGTTCATAGGTCTACAAGGCCTAGACAACCACCTAAAAGGTATTCGCTTGATGATTTGAGATGTATTTTTGCTTTGAATACTAACATAGATGAACCCAGACTGGAAGAAGAGGCATTAGGTATGAATGATGCAAAATCCTGGAAGTTTTCCATGGATGAAGAAATGACAACTTTGAAAAAGAATGATACATGGGATATGTACCATTGCTTGAAGGACAAAAACTTGTTAGTTGCAAATGGGTGTTTAAAAAAATATTGGTTTAGATGGAGGTATTGAGCAGTACAAATCAAGGTTGGTTGCAAAAGGTTACTCTCAAGTTGAGGGTGTTGATTATGGTGAGATATTTTCTCCTGTTGTAAAAATGACATCTATTAGATTTTTTATTTCTATTGCTGCTACTTATGATTTAGAGGTTGAGAAAATGGATGTGAAAACTAATTTCCTTCATGGTGACTTGGAGGAGGATATTTATATGACACAGCCAGAGCACTACATCGTGAAAGGTAAAAGTAAATTGGTTTGCAAATTGAAGAAATATTTGTATGGCCTAAAACAAAGTCCTAGGATGTGGTACTAAAAATTTGATACATATATGTCGAGTTTGGGATTTGAGCATTCTAAATCATATCATTGTGTTTATTACAAAACTGATGGTGACCATTTCTTGTTTATTGCATTATATATTGATGATATGTTATTTATTAGTAGAGGAAAAGGTATGATTTCAGAACTGAACTCTCAACTTGTTGCTAAATTTGAAATGAAAGATCTTGGTGCAACTAAACACATTCTTGGGATAGAAATTAGAAGAGATAGAGTGAACAAAATTTTGAACAAGACAACTGAGAGGGGGGTGAATTATTTGTAGCAAATTTTAACTTTTAAAACATTCACCAAAACTTAGATCAATAAAAAATCCTTCACTTTGCTAGAATGATTAAACATTAAGTACAAAGGCAAAAACTAAAAAGAAACACACATATACAATAACACTAGATTTATGTGGAAAACCCAATAAGGGAAAAACCATGGTGAGGATTAGATCACAGTATAAAGAATATCAAAATTGATTACAAAGGCTCATTTCCAGAAAAAGGATCATTCCCAAAATAGGACTAACTATCCGGATTAGGACTCATTGTCCAACAAGGGTTAACCACCTAGAGGGCTCACTGCCACACAGATACAAAGAAGATAGAATAGATATGTTATAGAGAGAAAAAAATCTCAATGCAACAGAGATTTCCACCACAAATCACTCAACCACTTGCAGACATGCATAAATGATAGAGTACACCTTTAGTTCACTACATTCGAAAATTCAACATTTAGAATTCACACTGATTTTCCACACTCACATCACATACACACTAATTTTCATTTATTTCACATCTATCTGTTAGAGTAAAGTAAATAATTAACTTTACTCTCCTCTTAAGATTTCACTTTATGCACACATATTAGTCATTTAATAATTAATATTTAATTATTAAATGCACTCACCTTAGGGTTAGGTTTTCCTTTTGGTGTTGATCTCCTTTATAAGGATTGATCTCTTGTATTGCATTCTTTTCTTGATTCATTTTTTCTCTGATAATACATCTTGCACTTTGTCAGAGCCAAAACCCTTGTTTTGTTCTCTCTCTTTCTCTGTGATAGGTTTTTTGCATGCAGGTGTTCTTTGGGTTCTGTGGATTTGTATTTCTCAAATCCTACACTATCTTCTCTATTTCTTTGCACTTATTTCTTTGTATATCTTTCACCACTAACTCATCCTATATTTATATCATCTTGAACTTTGAAACATATCCAAATTCATCCATCCATTATTAAATTCAAATTAGGTCGATGCCAAAAAATACTAGGGTGGAATTAGAATGAGGGCGACCTAAACACATGCTTGGTGAGGACCCAAATAGGTCCCAACATGCTTTATGAGCTTCAAAAGTAGTTTTTAACACAAGGTCGGCCAAACCAGTGTAAAACACATAAAATGATTAAGCACACACAATCCCTAGCATGATTAAATCCTTCTAGACATCAAAATTATCTTCAACACGATCATAATAGCTTAGTGAGCTCAGACTACAAGTCATAAAACTCAATCAAAAATAAATCCAGACCAACAAAATTTCTCTCAGACCTCAACTAGACACACAAAAAACCACAGTTCACAATTGGTGAACATAACGTGCACTGTACAATGAATAAGAAGCCAAAAATCTAGATATAGCAGCTTCCAAAAACCATGATCAACACATCTGAACCACATAAACATAGGAGAAAATCTCAGAGCAAAACCTAGAGCAACCACTGAACACCTGCAACTTTTCTTCATTACATTTTTCTTAATATCCTCAACATATACAACCTATAACCTACATCCATGACATTAATGACAATAACAATCAGTTGATAACCAATTGAAATTAATGGCAACACCTTCATTCTTGCAACAATCTCCCCCTTTTTCATTGCTGGAAACACATGATGTGAAAAACCATCAAAGACAACACACTAGCTCTAAACACATTTTTCATGATTTTGCTTTCTATTTCTCCCCCTTAGTAGATAATCTCTCTCTTTTTTCACATCTTCCTAATTCCTCATCTTCTTCATCTGCCCCTTTGACATCAATGGAAAAGGAAAATGATATTTTACATTGATTTCCCCTTTGACATTAAGAACAAAATATTCTTTCAATGACAACACATGACACTACTTGCTCCCCCTAAGAGGTAGCCACCAAAACATTAGTCCAAAAGAAAGATAGATCCATAGACCCATCGGTTTGATGCATCTCCATATACATCTAGTTTAAGAAAGGAGGGGAAATGACCCTTAAATTCTCCTGGAGATACTCAAAAGTATCTTTAGGAAGAGCCTTCTTAAATATATTAGCAATCTGATCCTTCATAGGTACATACTCAAGCTTTACTTCATTCTCCACAACCTTCTCTCTCCAGAAGTGATACTTGATAGATATATGCTTTGTCCTCAAGTGCATCACTAGATTCTTTGAAATGTTAATTGCACTTGTATTATCATAGAAGATGGAAATAGGATCATCATACACTACTTTGATATCTTTCAATGTCTATTTTATCCATAAAAATTGTGTACAACAAGATGCAACAACAATACACTCAGCTTCAACAATAGATAAGGAAACTGAATCTTTCTTTTTACTCAACCATGCCACCAATCTACAACCAAGAAAGAATGCACCACCACTTGTACTTTTTTAGTCATCTACACATCTAGCCCAATCTGCATTTGTATAAGCACATAGTGTGAAGTTAGTATCCATGAGATAACATAAGCCATAATCCAGAGTGTCATTGAAATATCTAAATATTCTTTTGATAACAACATGTATTTCCTTAGGATCTTCTTGAAATCTAGCCACAAGATAGACAACATGCATAATATATGGTCTAGTAGAAGTCGAATACAACAGTTCACCAATCATAGATCCATATTTTCTCATATTAGCCTTAGGTGAATCATCATCTTTAACTAATTTATAACTAGTCACCATAGGAGTGCATGCTGGTTTGGAGCCATCCATCCCAAACTTCTTCAACATCTCTTTCACATACTTTGACTGTGAAATAAAAATCCCTTTCTCTGTTTGTAGCCCAAGAAAGAAATTCATCTCTCCAAACATAGACATCTCAAATTCTTTTTGCATTTCTTCCGTAAAAAAATTGCACATAGTTTCATTTCCTCCAAAGATAATATCATCAACATATACAACCACAATCAATATTTTGTCATTTTCAATTTTAAAATATAGATTACTATTTATCGTACCTTTGTTGAAACCTTGTTGAATCAAGTACCTGTCTAACCTTGCATACCAAGCTCTAGGAGCTTGCTTCAATCCATATAAAGCTTTCTTCAATCTGCAGACCATATCTGGTTGATCTAACAACTGAAATCCTTTCAATTTTTCCATGTAGACCTCTTCTTCCAGCTCACCGTTTAAATTTTTTTACTTAACATCCAACTAATAGACCTTGAAATATTTATGAGCAGCAAATGCTAAGAATATCCTAATAGATTCCATTCTTGCCACTAGAGCAAAATTCTCCTGAAAATATATGCCTTCTACTTGTGAGTAGCCCTTACACACAAGCCTTGCTTTACTTCTGACCACTTCTCCATTCTCATTCAACTTATTTCCCACTTTGATCCAATAATGCTTTTATCTTTTAGTCTAGTGACCAATTCCCATGTTTGATTCTTCTCTATCTACATAAGTTCTTCCTTCGTAGATTCCATCCAATGTTCATCTTTATATGTTTCACTTACAATCTTCGGTTCAATCTCAAAAAGTAAACATAGATTTATCTCACTAGCAATAGCTTTGCTTCTTGTCATTACTCCTTTTGTCTGTCTCCAATGATCTTATTTTTTGAATAATTTTTTTGCACATACTTAGGTTTCTTAGGGGACACCACCGAAGATTCTTCTTCTTCATTATGCTTCTCTTTCTCACCCTTCTATTCTTCCAAAACTTATTCAATCCTTACGCAATCAGGTTCATCAGATACATATCCATCAACATCAATTGAATTATTCATTGCTTCATCAACCTTGACATTTGTGCTTTCTATAATATTTCTCAGTCTTTTATTGAAACATTTGTAAGCTTTACTTTCAGTAGTTTTGATGGTGTTTTCTGCACAACTCAGATAGACTATGATATTCTATCTCTCTTGAAAGGTAAATCTCTATCAACAAGCCTCAAGAGATAACCCCAAGGTCTCTAATGTCAGGTCTTGACAATGAATAAACAACTCAGTGATAAATGTGAAAATGCTGGTAATCACAAGGGACCTTACAAAACAAATACTGGACACTTTAGACTTATCACATCTTGCAATGTAGTGATAGTTTTAATCCTAAATCTAATCCAGATTCTCAAAGAAATAAAAAAAATGAAGTGTTCAGAGAGATCTTAAAGTTAAAAAAATTCCTAAGACCACCAATGCAAATGATAAAACACTCAAAGTGGACCAATCCTTCAAAAATACCAATTCCTGCTTAACCCAAATTGAACCTGCAATCTCACAGATACAGTGCAATCTTCTAAGGAAATTCAAGATTTTCAAATCATGAAGCATTCACTCAAATTAACCCTATTTAGCAATTGAAATGAATAAATACCCACAATTGAACTTCGTACAAATTTAAGGCCCATGCTAAATTTACACAACAACTTACAATTAGCAAGATTCTAAAAGTATGGACCAAGGATTGCTCAAACACTTCAAATATCAAATCTTCAACACCATTGCATCATATCTAAATCTAAAATCTAACATATAACCAACAACCTCAAAGCAATCTTAAAGATATGGAATAATAAGAACCATGTAGAATGAAACAACACAAGAAAGAGAACCAAAGCACAATGTCATTACTTATATTGAATCACCCAAAATTGCAACAATTCAAGTATTCAATGTAGTAGCACTTGCTCTCAGAAAATACTAACTCCTAGCTCAACTCTAGCTCTTGCAACTATCACTTAACTTTTTCCAACCCTTACAAATGAGGCATGATCCTCAATTTATAGAAAATTCCTTTTACTAGGTCGACCCAATTTAGGGTTTACATCAAAGGTCGGCCAGGCAGGTCGGCCTAGAAAGTTCTAAATTTTTTTTTTTTGCATTTAATGCTTGGGGGCTTCATCTAGGTCAGCCCAGGTCTTCCAATAATATTCTCTTTATGGCACAAAATTTGAGGTTTCCCATCTAGCTAGCTGGAGCTCACATGTTTGGAAAAAAAAATTTAGGCAACAACTTGCTAACTATCCTCCTTCTCTCCCTCCTGATTGACCTCTAATTTATTAAATGATTCTTTTTCCTTCTCCAATATTTCTTTCACATCTTCTGGGTCTGGAACTGGAATGAACTTAATTCTAGTTTTATGATTTTTAAATTCTTCCAAGTATTGTGGCATCACTTTATACCAATCAATTTGCAATTCATGATATTTGTACAGTTTAGAAATATAAATTGTTGCATCCTCCAGATTTTCCTTTGTGATTGGAGCACCTTCAGAAGGAGCATAGATTTCATGCCACCACCCCTGCAATCTACCAATGTTCATATTCTTCTAACCAAACTTTTTCTTGCCAGTTACTATTTCCAAAAAATTGATGTAACTATTATATATTTCTTTCATTTTCCCCTGCAACTTCATTATTTTCTTTAAGGCCTTTGTGAGGAGCTCCTTCTTGTAATTCCAAATTTCAACCCAATTCTTCACCTTGCCAACTTCATCTTGAGAAAGGATGTCCAACTTATCCATTTCTTCCTTTGACACCTGCAAGATCCTCTTCAGCTCATCTACAATTGACTCATCAATTTTTTTGCAATTTGCAACAAATTGTGAAGTATGCTCAAAAAAGTCAGAAGCATTGGCGTATATCTTCAGAATATGCTCAATTGCTTCATCTCCTTTGCTGCTAACGTCTTGGAGCCAACTATGAGTACAATGTATAAAGGACTTTAACCTTTCAATCTCTGAAACTGCCTCTTTTGGTAGCAATCCCTCTGGAACAATTCCTTCACTTCCCATAGTTTGCAGAGGCCTCATCAGATGTTGTACATATTTATAAACATCATTCAATTGTTTTTGTAGTTTTTCTTTCTCCTCTGTCTCCCTATCCAATCTCCTTAGGATTGCTTGAGAAGATTCCTGTAACTCTTCTTTTTCTTGTTCCTTGGTAGTAGGCCCTAGGTTGATTGTTTGCACCCTATAGTCTAATGGCCTAACTTCATCTTTGAACTTATTTTCTATAGGAACAACCACATGTATAACCCTATTATTCAATTGATCTATGGACATTTTTGAAACTGTCCTGGCCCTTTTTCTTTGCTTAGGTTGTCCCCATTTCTCAAGCAACTTATCCTAGCTTGGGGATTCCTCTTGTACAATGATTGGATTCTTACTAAGCCTCCTTTCTAACCATTCTGGAGTTGTGGATGGTTCAGTTATCACTTCCTTATTGGGACTGTCAACCACATTTATTTCAACATCTTGCTCTATCTCTAGTTGATTTTTTTGTTCAACCTTGTCCTGATGAGGACTATCAACAACTTCTTCTTTGTTTTCTCCTTCCTTAGGATGATCTTCCTATTCATCAATTATTACCTTCTCAGGGGACTTTGACGATTTTCCTTGAACAACCTCAAACTCTATGTTCTAAATTTTTGCTCTAGAGGTGGATTATCTTATTTCTTGTACAAACTTTCTCCATTCTCCACTATCAAGAGTGGAAATCTCACCATCTTCTTCATTAAGTTGTTTAGGATTATTAGATATGTTCCCCTCCTTTGGAAATGTTTCCTCAAAAACTTGCACATTTTTATGTGGAGAAGGAATGGGAGAATTATTTCTTGTAGCTGCTCTCTTTTCTACATCATCGGTAGGCGCCTCTTCATCTTGCACCTCCTCTTCTACAACATTTACATCTACCGGAGTGACCTTTTTCTTAGGAGAATTTATCCTAACATATTCTTGGGGATTTTCCCCTGAACTCTCCAAATCTACAACTTTTGCTGTAGAAGGAGCATTTGTGGTAGCTTCATGTTTCCTTTCCTTAGCATCCTTTTTCCTCTCTATGAGTATTCTTCTTTTTCTCACTGGTTGTGAGGTATCACCCTTTTCAGAATTTGTGCCAACTTGAGGAGCTCTCTTATTCTTAGGAGATGGATTCTCTCCCTTCTTTACCTATACCTGGCTCCTTGTTCTCCTCTTGATAGATAGTGGTTCACCTACTTCTTCACGAACTTCCTCCTCATGAGGTGCAGCAGTGCCATCTTTATTTGCTTCAACTTCTTCTTTATCCTAAGACTCCAAGTCTCCCATTAAGTCATAGGTGAATTTCACACCTTCTGCTTCCAATTCCAACACCTTGTGCTTGAACCATAATCTAGAGTACTTCTTCACTGGTTCAGTAACCTAATTCAAATATGTGATTTATTCTTCAGACCAATTAATTGGAGGCAAGGGCCAATTTATGAATGGTTCAAAGTCATGGTGTTGAATTAGGTTTGCATTATCATCTTGCACCTGATTAGGAACCTCTACAACTCTGTGTAGTCTGATTCGTTTCAAAGGTAGCCTTGAGAATATTCTCCTTATAGCTTCAAATTCATCCCGACAGTTTGCCTAATAATCTTCAATGTGATCCTTGTGCTTGAAAGTTCTATTGGCCTGCTTCACGACCTTGCCATATGGATCAAAATTATTTCTATTGGTGTGGGAGTATAACTCAAAATGGGTCATTTCCTTCTCAAAATGTTGGGCACTTTGAATAGAAGGGCATGCCTCCAAAACCCCTATTCTTAATGGGAATTTTGATCCCAATCCTTTCTTCTTTATATTTCCTTGTTGTAGGATTTCTTTGAAGCCTATCATTTGTCTTGTCAACTCTAGCATCAAGAGTTTGTTGGTGGGATATCTGGGTAGGCTAAGAGGAATGATTGGAGATCCTTGCACCCATATATATGTGAACCTTTGGAATTTGATGAACCACTAACCATATTGCTTGATCAAGTCCATAGCATCTGAAGAAATCCTGATATGAAGAGCATCCTACAACAGCCTTGGAATATACATGAAGAAAGCATCATTAGCTCTTCTATAGTTGGATGTATTATGTTGTAATTTTGGATAAACATCCCATATCTTATCTTGCCCTATGGTTCCTTTACAATTGAGCCCCTTGTACTTGTTCTTGTGTGCCAACATGTACACTAGATATGAGGTCATAGTGAACCTGTTGGTTTCTTGTACACTCCTCAATTGAGAATCTAGATTGTTGCTTATAATCGTTGCCTAGTGATAATGTTTGTTTTCCACAATCTGCATAATGGGATGGAACATCCAAGTTTAAAATATGTGGGCCTCTTCCACTCCCATAACTTTGCCTAAAAGAGTTATAATGTCATGATATTCTTGCTTGAAGTCACTTTTGTGCAGTTGCTTGGGTAGCATTGAGTAGTGTGGCTTGGATTTCAATATCCATGCATTATTCATGATCTCCAAAGCTATATTGGGGTCTTGCTCATAGAACTTGATATTTTCCCCAATGTTAATTTCCTTTATGAGTTTGTGATGAGAGGCAATGTTGAAGACCTTTGCAATAGACTCCTTAGTTAAGTTTTCCATGACTCTGCCTTGAGGCCCAATTATGATTCTTGTCTTGGAGTCATAATGCTTTGTACACTCCAAGACCAACTTAGGGCATAGTTGTGTTGGAGGGAACCCTATTTCCTGTGCCAATCTAGTGTGAGTGATCTTCTGAACCAGCTCAGTTGGTGCATTCCCGAACATCCTCTGTTGAAAGTCATCATAATCCACATGGCCCATGTTTGTATTTACAATCTCAGACCATGTAGAGGCAATCTTTGTCTCTGGCCATGTTCCCTTGATGTCGTACTTCATCCTTTCTTTCCTTCTCCTGACCTCTTTTTGCACTAGAGCTAGTTTTTTCTTGGTGGTTTTTTTAGGACTATCCTCAACCTGCATCTGTTAGAGAAAAGACCATAATCACCAAAATGCAAGGCAAAAATATATCTATTTATTTAAGCACCAACATGAGATAATAATTCCATTAACTTAAGTTAGTAAATATTCAAATTCTAATGGCAATAAATGCAAACAACTTCACTTCATCAAATTCCACAATGATAAGAAAGTAAATCCCACTCAAATGAAATGATATTCACTAATAAATGCCAAGAAATCATCAAATGTTACTCATTTACCAGTATCACTTGAAATCTAAGACCTAAGGAAAAAGTTTGGATAATTTGAGCAGGCTCGGATTTTTTGGCTAGACTAAGGTTTGACTAATCTGAGCTAGCTCAGATTTTTTGAATCTTAGCCAATCATATGTATTTTCTCAATTAATCAAGGGGAGTTGATGATGGATGAAGTGCATTGATTTAATAAATCATATTCAAACTTTTACCACTTCAAAGATACCTCATAGACTACATTCGTTCCAAATTTCAAGCATTTTGGAGGCACTAGGGTTTGATCATTCGCAAGGTTCGGGTATTTCTAGGGACCTCAGGTTACCCGGGTGAACTAACGTTCAGGTAATCCAAGCTTGTTTGGATTTACTAATCATACTTCAAACTTGAAATTCAACTAAGTGTTCACTTTGAAGGTTTGGGTTTTAAGTATGAAGTGAACTTAGATAATCCAAGGGGGCTCGGATTCCCTGAGCAGATTAGAGCTCAGGAAATCTGAACTACCTCAAAGTTTTTGAACCTGGCTCGAGATTGCAAAATTGCTAAGTGCTAAACCTAAAATTCTTCAAATTGATTTAAGATTGAATCATTGGCATTATTTGGTGAATTTAAATCAAACAATTTGTACTGCACCCGTTGATTTAACTCATTCTCACTAGTCGTATAACTATTAAAAACTAGGGATTAATCTTATGGCTCGAAATAGGGAAACAATCTAATACATCATGAAAATCATGAAAGAAACAATCTCCAAATGGATTTAAATACCAATTATCACACTCTAAACACCAAATATGTCTGGACTGAAACCCTAATTCGACATCATTAAAGTGAACTTCGTTTAAACGCCTAGACCCTAGATGTCGGCATGAAACTGATTGCAAATTCGAATCCTAATGACCAAAAGGTTGACTCATAAAATGGAGACTGATAGCCAAGCATGAGACACATCAAAGATCATGAATAAAAGGACTGAACATACCTTGCAATGTCGCGCGATGAAGAATAGAACAATAGCAGAGCAACCGATAACCTCCAAACCCTAGAGTGATCGAAAAGAGAAAACAAATCCAATGTTGAAGCATAGGCTGAGTGTGAGATGAACACAACATTCTCAAATTGAAACTCTCACAAAAGCATCACGACGAAATGACCCTTCAATTTTCTTTTTACTCCCCAAATTAGTCACTTAACTCATTGATTTTAAGCAATAAATGCTTGTACGGGTTACGAGGAAATCTCAGAAATACGACTAGGGACTGAACTCGGGTAATCCGAGGTAGCTCAGATTATTTGATTGGATTAAGTCTCGAGTAATCTGAGGTACCTCAAAATTATTGAACCTCCCCTGGTCTTAGCCAATTTTGTTTGAATATGAACTTTTTTGATTAGGGGCCGAGACCTAAGGGCTAGACCATCACTTGAAGTTGCAAGAAGACATCTCAAATGCAAGTTTTTCATTAAGGAAATGGGTGAGACAAGACCAAGATTGAAAGAATCATCCCTTACGGGGACAAAGTCAGGACCCTACAAAAAGCAAACAAGAAAGCAAAGCAAGAAAAGAGGGTCCCTACTTTTAGTGGGGCGTGTGTGCGAAAACTGCACAACAAATGGCGACTCCTACTAGGGAAATGCTCTAGAGCATTTTGATGACAAACTAGAATCAAGTACCTGGAATCTCTAGTTTTAATCCTCACGTCGGGCCAACCACAAACAAGGTTTCAAAGTCCATGAACAAACCAACCTTTCTTGTGCCAGAGTCAAAGTGTGTGCAAATGTATTCATTTCTTGTCCTTAGTTGCTGTAGGAACCAAATTTAGTCTAATCAAGCTACGTAGAGATTCTAACTCCAAAAGCATCCTAGATAGAGCCTCATTGCCAGTCACGTGTCCATAGCCCCGACGAGGTTATCACTGTGGTCCTCTTGAGCATAGCTCTACTGCCGGCCGGGTGTCCATAGCCCCAGTAGAGATATTCAAAAACTCCTGATAAGGTGAATTTTCACTTTTGATTTGTAGCATTCTCTTTTCTTTTCTTTTTGATATTATTTTAAGATTTTTTAAACTTTCCCCTTCACCTTGTAAGCAATGAAGCTCACACTCAGGGCTGAGAACCAAAGTGGCGTTGAAGCAGAAATAAGATTTTTCACTTGACTAGACTTCATAAGGAACCCTTAACAACCTTGGAATTCTTAAGATGTGTTTAGAAGTGTAAGACCCAAGCACGTTCTATACTTAATGTAATCCATTGACTCGTCTTCCTTAGGCATTAGCACATGTGACACCAAGTGAAGGATTTCCATTGACTGACTCTAGAAGGATGATTAGAATTTGTAAAAGAAATATTCAGAACAATCCCTAATAATGTAATGATTGTTGTGCAGGTGAAACATGCCCAAAAGAAAACAGAGGAACCAAAAAGAAAAAGTAGAAATAGAAGCAAACCTAACCTAAACCAAAGCAAACCCAAACTAACCTAAAAAAAAAAGAAAACCAAAACGAAACAAAACAAAAGGAAACCTAACCTAACCAAAGAAAAATAAACCAACATCTAACCTAACTATTTACAAGGAAAGAGCTGCAAGCAACTAAATATTGGAAGAAATGCTTCAAATACTACCCATTGATAAGCAGCAGGATATCTTCTCCAATGAGAGTTTTTAGATGAAAAGCATTATCTCCCAATATCTCTGAAATCTAGTAGGGGCCAAGCCAAAGCTTATCAAATTTCCCATGCTCCCCTTTTTGATCATGTACTTTATCCCAATAGAGAACCAAGTCAAAGATTCTAAAGGCTTTCACCTTGGCTCTCCTATCAAACCATCTCTTGACAACACCTTGATGTTTAGCAAATTTTTCTAAGGCTTCATCTCTTTTCTCTTCAAGGTGTAGAAGTTCAGCCAGACGGGCTTCACGCTTATCCCCTTCATCATAGTAATTGTTGATAAATTGCAAAGTAGGGATCTTCAACTAAATTGGGAATACTGGCTCCAAACCATACATAAGGTGATAGGGATAGGTTCCTAGAGAGGCCTTATGTCTAGTGCGATCTGCCCAAAGAGAAAATTTGAGTTGGGTGTGCCAATCTTTGGGGTTCCTCTCTAATAATTTGTGGATGATTGTTAAAAGATTCTTGTTTGAGGACTCAACCAAACCATTACCTTGTGGGTAGTAATTGGAGGAAAACTTAACAATGATTCCATGGTCAAAAGCCCAGCTAGAAAGCTTCAACGATGCAAATGCAGGACCATTATCACAAACTAAAGCAAATGGGCAACCAAAGCGATTAATAATACCTGATTCTAGAAAATTGATTACCACCTCAGAAGTGCATTGTTTACAAGCAAGAGCTTTAGTCCATCTAGTAAAATAATTAGTTACGGTGAGAATGTATCTATGACTTGTAGATGAAGGTGGGTTGATTGGACCAATAAAGTCCAAACCCCATTGTGTAAATGGTTTTACCTCTATGATTGGTTGAAGTGGAAGGGATGCATACTTCTCCTTGCTATAGTTTTACACACATGGCAGGTCCTCACATTGTTGTGTGCATCCTTGAACAAAGTGGGCCAGTAGTAGCCTACCCTCAGGATCTGATTAGCAGTAGATGGTGTAGAACCATGGTCTGTGCCGTACCTATCATGGAATTCAATCATCACTCTTTCAACTTCCTCCTTTCCTAGGAAGCAAAGATAAATGCCTTCATGATTATTCTTGTATAAAATGGTACCTTTCAGCATGAAGCTTTCACATTTCAAATGTAGAGCTCTCTGTTGCACTACATTGAGATGATCGAGACATTGTTGATTTAATAGATAGTAAATAATATCATCATACCAATCCCCTAGGGAAACATCTTGGAGGTGATAGTGTTGGGTTGTGAGATCGAGATCCATTTCAGCCATTGTTTTAGTTAATCACTATCCTCTTACCAATTTCATTGGCTGAATCTCAATATCATATTCCTACAACATTGTCACCCACTTCGCTCTTCATTCTCCCAATTCATTTTGCATCAGTAAAAGCTTAACTGTAGGGTTAGGCACTATTGAAAATACCTTATTTCTCAAGATGTAATGCCTGAATTTATTTATAGCTCTGACCAAAGCATAAGCCTGCTTCTCTACACTAGGATACCTCAGTTCTGTATCTTTTAAAGGAGCACTCGTGAAAGCAATAGGATGCTCATTTCCTTGGTCAGAATTATGGGTTAGCATTCCATCAGAAGAGTGATCTGATGCAAAATAATATATATAAAAGGGCTTGGAGTAATCAGGACTCGCCAATACTGGAGCATCAGCAATTGGCCTCTTAATTTCTACAAATGCCTCTTTTGCTTCTGCATTCCACTCAACCTTTTCATCTTGCTTCAACACTACATTTAAGGGTTTAACTATTTTTGCAAATCCAGTGATAAAATTCTTGACAAAGTTGATTTTCCCAAAGAATGACTTCATTTCCTTTTTACTTGTAGGAGGCTGAATCTTAAGTATGGCCTCCACTCACTCTGAATCAATAGAGATTCCATTTTTTTAGATAACATGCCCTAACAACTTTCCTTCAGTAACTCCAAAGATACATTTCTTGGGATTAAGTAAAATGCCAAATTCTCTACACCTTTGGAATACCTTGCACAGGTCTACAATATGATCTCCTCATTTCTCGGAAAAGACTATCAAATCATCCATATAAATAATAATGCATTTACCAATAATGTCAAAGGCAATGTACATAGCCCTCTGAAAAGTTTCTCCAGCATTGATCAACCCAAAAGGAATCCTTCTATAAGCAAAGGTGCCCCACTTTGTAGTGAATGCAGTTTTGCACCTGTCCTCATATTGTACCATAACCTGATTATATACAGAATATCCATCAAGAAAGGACATCATCTAAGATCCGCTGACAATCTGTAACACTTCATCCAGGGATGGGACTAGATAGTTATCCTTTTCTGATGCACAGTTGAGATTTCTGAAATCAACGCAAAGCTTGATTTCCCCCATTATTCTTTCTCACTGAACCAAATTAGCCACCCAAGTTGAATGCCTAACTGGAAATATGATACGAGCAAATAATAAATTCTATACCTCCTTCTGGATGATGGGTTCCAGTAGAGCATTGATGGTTCTTTTCCTTTGTCTGAAAGGCTTGTCACCTAGTTTGAGAGGGATGGTGTGTGTGATAATTGAAGTATTATAAGTCTTCAAATCTTCATAACTCCAAGCTATTACATCTTGATATGTATGCAGTGCATCTATGATCCCTCTCCTTTCCTTTGGGGTACATACCTTGCCAATAAAAACATTCTTAATATTGTCTAGAGTCCCCATGTTGTATGTATCACACTGACTACTTATGGACTCCTTCTTGGCTTGTTGTTCCTGATCTCTTACCCTATCCAAATAAAGTATTCTCTCTAGTTGCACCATTCCCCTTCAAGTAGTGTTAGTCTTCAAGTTGATGACCCCTTCTAGGTCCATCTCTGCTTCTTAGGGCTTTGCCTCATCAATTATCTGAGAGGTAAATAGATCAGAGCTTGTGATAAAATCCATAATGTGCCTGTCATCTTCAAACACTTGAAAATTAGTTACGTTGTCGAGCACTAATGGTATTGGAGTAAGCTCTACAGTAAAAAATTTCAAGCCTGAAAGTGACAAGGGCTGTAATGTACTGCCTGTCTGAGCTAAAGAATCTCCAATTTGATTCTTACTATGAGGTATCAATTGAATGTTGAAAGCATCAAACCCCTCAATGAGATCCCATACCCTATGTCTGTAATTAGTCATTCTTCTATCATGACACGAGTACTATCTCCTAACTTGTCTAACCACCAATTCTAAATCTCCAAATACTTGCAAAATATTAACCTTCTTTCTTAAGGACATTAGCAATCTGTGAATCAAAGCCTCATATTTGGCTAGTACAATGGAATTGAAGTCTATGAGCAACAAAGAAGGTTTTAGCTTTAGGGCTAATCAGCTCAAATCTAGCTCCAACACCTCGCTTTGAATTGGATCCATCGAATCTAAGTGTCCAACATATAGCAGTCCTTGATCCTCTTGATTTATCCTTTGCTCTGCTACTACTAGGTGGTTCCTCAGGAGACATTAAGCTTTTACCTTTGGGATCATCTTGAGTAATTTGCACGTTTATTCTAATAGTTGGTATCAGATTGATGCATCTTTGTATTTGCTCCACTGCTGTCTGACATAGGCAACATTCCAGTTCTGAATGGGAAGCATTGTGGACTCTACACCAATTTGGAAGAAGTAACTCCTCGAAATTCATATTTCTACCCAATTGAATTTGATCTTCTATACATTTCTGAATGAATTCTTGAAAATTATCCAACAAACTGAATTGACCATCTTCCTGGTCCTCACCTTCCTCTATTGGTTCAACCAATACCCCAGTGTTGCTAGATTCAGATGTAAGTTCACTGGGTGTACTCTACATAAAAAATTTCTCTATATCTGAGTCTGAAGCAGGAGTTTCCAATACATAATTCCCTAGAATAACTTCTGATACCAATATTTCATTTGAGGTATTCTGGTATTCAGTAATTACATACTTCATTCTAGGATCCATTTCAATCCGGATTTGATTCGGTACTTCTTTCTAGGGAAGCCACATGTGGGAATGATCAGTTGATACATATCCATTTAGTGCCTTGGTGAAATCTCTGCCTAAGATCAGACCATAAGTATCAGGAATGTTGGCCACCTGAATAATAATTACTTGTTGGATTATAGGATCTAATGCAATTTGCATGGGAATCATGTTTAGTTCTCCCACTACATTTACCTTCGTTTTGTACAACTGAGTGACTTTCCGTTGAGAGGCTATAGGAGTAATACCTAGGGCTCTACAAACAATGAAAGGCATAACATTCATGGAAGATCTTGAGTCTAAAAGGAAATTGTGCAAATTCTTTCCAAAGAGAAGAACAAAAATTAGAAAGGGAGGAGTTTTTGTCTTGCCTTGAAACAGACTTAGCTGAGTATCAGCTTGTGCAACTTGACTCATCCTTTTCCTTCCCTTTATCTCTAGGTTGTGTTTGGATTTAACATTGATCTTTTGGCACTTGGGAGCTAGAGGTCTTCCCAGCCACTTCACTAGCTATCTTTTCTTGAGGGACTACATTTGGCTTAAAGTCTCCTAGGATTGCATTTCTGATAGTAAGAACTCTTAGTAACTCAAAAGCAGAAAGACTTACCTTTAATTTCTTAATTTCTTCAGCCACATAGTCACTTAACTACTCTATTTTCATGTCAGTATGCAAGTTCTTGGGATGATTCACCAACTTCTCCTTACCTTCATCCATGTTCTTTCTTTTAGTAGAATTAGACTGTCCTCATTTCAAAAAATATTGTGTAGGCACATGAGGATAGGATGGATTATTGCTTGCATTGGGATCTAGAGGTGTGGTGAAGTTGTTCGGAGGGTTTGATGTAGTGAATGGGCCTCTAGCTTGTGGATTTCTATTGGGCCTATTCCTAAAGTCATATTTTATTATAGGTTGTTGGAACATCTGAACTTATTCAATGCCACTTTCTTCTTCATCTAAAGGACCATTGTTGTTCTCCATTTCTTCATTGAACAATTGTGAAGTTTCATCTCCATTGTATACTTGTTCTGCTTTATCATCCTCTTCACTTACCTCTTCTTCTGGCCTATTCTCTTCACTTCGCGGGAAAGGAGCATTATTCAACACTAATATAGAGGAGTCATATAGCCTGGATGGTACCAATTCCTAATTATTGGAATTGTTTTCCAACTCAAACTGAAAGATGGATGTAGCAGTCTGGAACTTAGGGTAGTCCAACTCAGAATGTTGATTTATCTTGTGGAGTCTACACCATTTGGATAAAGTTGCCTCTTCCAGATACGCACCACTTGGAGGCTTCTCCTGATTAGGGGGTTGATCCAATGGAGTAGGGACACCTCCATTATTTGTCCTTGTATTCCATGTCCTGTTCTACCTAGGTGGTTGTCTCCTTTCAAATCCTTGTCCACCTATCTGTGCTCTTTCAAAATTCTGACCAGATGATTGCCCTCTATCAAAATTCTATCCATGTCCTTGTGTAGAATATCAACTCTCCCTATTATAATTAGACTGCATATTCCTCTGAGTAGCTTGAAGTTGGCTATTTTGATTCCTTAGGTATGTTACTTACATGTTCAACTTCTTCACCTGTTATGTCAGCTCATCCAATCTTTCCTTGTTAGGATTACTATAAGGCACCAAATTCACATTGTTTTGAGAGTATCTTGATGCTAATCCTGGACCCATGGACTGGTTGAGGACTTCAAAATTTTGTAATTATGTGGGAAAACCATCCTGTTTTTGTCCATGGAGGGGTTGATTGACACTTTGTTGAGGATAATTGGTGATTGGCTGAGCTTGGTTCATTGGGGGACCCAAATGTGGAACCAAAGGAAATTGTGGGACTGGATTCGTAATGGGGGTATGGTTGGTTAGAGCTTGCTTGATTGCTTGAATCTATCCTAGATGAGTAGCAAGTCCTAAATATTGCAGGGGTCTAGACAAATGTTGCCTCATATCTGTGCTAAGCTTGACAACCTCCGCATAAGCATCAAGTAGACTATTCGGAGGATTGGGCCTCCACTTAAGGAAAGTGGTTGTAAGGCTGTCAAGGGATTCATAATAAATTTCCAAAGTAATGGAATCATCTACAACATAAGGGGAATACAGCTTGGTATATGCTAGATGAAATCTATTATTGAATGACCCTATAGGCTCGTTAACTTCTCTCTTAACCTTAGTGAATTGCAGATACAACTCATTAGCACTAATAGGGATCTTAAACTTCTACAAAAATGCATTTTCAAGTTCAGGAAAATGATTATACCAATAAAAAGCATCTTCTCCTAGAGAATAAGGGAAAATTATACATGCAACATCCTCATGATTAATCCCTCTATCTCTAAGACAAGTTTGGAAAATCCTGATGTGTTCCTCTATAGTTCTATTGGGGTCATTGATATGAAATTTAGAGTAGAAATGTTCAGGATTCTTGGGCATGACATTGTAGTTATTAAAGGAAAAAAGTGATGGGTTGTTTGCTAAGAAAGCCATTGGTGGTGGTGGAGGTGGTAAAGGCTGATTTATGACTAGTTGGGGTTGTTGAATGGGAACAACTTCAAAATTAGATGAAGATGGACTTGATGAAGGTGAAGGTGACGATGATGGAGATGATGTAAATGGTGGGGAAGATGATGAATCTCCCCTTCTTTTGGTCCTCCTTGACCTAGTAGGGGCTTGTAATTCTTGAAAATATCCTTCTCCTAGTGTAGATCTGGTTCTTCTTTGAAATATCTTAGGAGAAATGGGATAGAAAATGATCTAGCTTGCTTATTCAGGCCCTCCTTCTAGTGCCAATATGTTGATGGTGTTTTCTACACAACAACAACTCAGAAAAGATATGGTATTCTATCTCTCTTGAAAGGTAAATCTCTATCAGCAAGCCTCAAGAGATAACCCCAAGGTCTCTAATGTCAGGTCTTGACAATGCATAAACAACTCAGTGATAAATGTGAAAATGTTGGTAATCACAAGGGACCTTACAAAACAAATATTGGATACTTTAGACTTATCAGATCTTGCAATGTAGTGATAGTTTTAATCCTAAATCCAATCCAAATTCTCAAAGAAATAACAAAAGATGAAGGGTTTAGATAGATCTTAAAGTTAAACAAATTCCTAAGACCAACAATGCAAATGATAAAACACTCAAAGTGGACCAATCCTTCAAAAATACCAATTCTTGCTTAACCCAAGTTGAACCCGCAATCTCACAGATACAGTGCAATCTTCCAAGGAAATTCAAGATTTTCAAATCATGAAGCATTCACTCAAATTAACCCTATTTAGCAATTGAAATGAATAAATACCCATAATTGAACTTCGCACAAATTTAAGGCCCATGCTAACTTTACACAACAACTTACAATTAGCAAGCTGTTAAAAGTATGGACCAAGGATTGCTCAAACACTTCAAATGTCAAATCATCAACACCATTGCATCATATCTAAATCTAAAATCTAACATATAACCAACAACCTCAAAGCAATCTTAAAGATATGGAATAACAGGAACCATACAAAATGAAACAACACAAGAAAGAGCACCAAAGCACAATGTCTTTACTTATATTGAATCACCCAAAATTACAACAATTCAAGTATTCAATGTAGCAACACTTGCTCTCAGAAAATACTAACTCCTAGCTCAACTCTAGCTCTTGCAACTATCACTTAATTTTTTCCAACCCTTACAAATGAGGCATGATCCTCAATTTATAGAAAATTCCTTTTACTAGGTTGACCCAATTTAGGGTTTACATCAAAGGTCGGCCAGGCAGGTCGGCCTAGAAAGTTCTAAATACAAAATAAAATTTGCATTTAATGTTTGGGGCTTCATCCAAGTCAGCCCGGGTCTTCCAATAATATTCTCTTTATGGAAAAAAATTTGAGGTTGCCCATCTAGCTGGCTGAAGGTCACATGTCTGGCACAAAATTTAGGCAACAAATTGTTGACTATCCTCCTTCTCTCCCTCCTAATTGGCCTCTAATTTATTAAATGATTCTTTTTCCTTCTCCAATATTTCTTTCACATCTTTTGGGTCTGGAACTGGAATAAAATTAATTCTAGTTTTATTATTTTTAAATTCTTCTAAGTATTGTGGCATCACTTTATTCCACTCAATTTGTAGTTCATGATATTTTTCCAGTTTAGAAATATAAATTGTTGCATCCTCCAGATTTTCCTTTGTGATTGGAGCACCCTCAAAAGAAGCATAGATTTCATGCCACCACCCCTTTAATCTACCAATGTTCATATTCTTTTGTTCAAATTTTTTCCTGCCAGTTACTATTTCTGGAAAACTGATGCAACTATTACATATTTCTTTCATTTTCCCCTGCAACTTGTTGCAATATGCAGCAAATTGTGAAGTATGCTCAAGAAAGTCAGAAGAATTGGTGTATATCTTCAGAATCTGCTCAATTGCTTCATCTCCTCTGCTGCTAACGTCCTAGAGCCAACTATGAGTACAATGTACAGAGGACTTTATCCTTTCAATCTCTAAAATTTCCTCTTTTGGTAGCAATCCCTCTGGCACAATTCCTTCACTTCCCATAGTCTGCAGAGGCCTCATAAGATGTACATATTTATAAACATCATTCAATTATTTTTGTAGTTTTTCTTTCTCCTCTGTCTCCCTATCCAATCTCCTCAGGATTGCTTGAGAAGATTCATGGAACTCTTATTTTTCTTGTTCCTTGGTAGTAGGCCATAGGTTGATTGTTTGCACCCTGTAGTCTGATGGCCTAACTTCATCTTTGAACTTATCTAATGCAGGAACAACCACATGTATAACCCTGTTATTAAATTCATCTCTGGACATTTTATAAACTATCTTGGCCCTTTTTCTTTTCTTAGGTTGTCGCCATTGCTCAAGCAACTTATCCTAGCTTAGGGCTTCCTCTTTTACAATGATTGGCTTCTTACTAAGCCTCCTTTCTAACCATTCTGGAGCTATGGATGGTTCAATTATCACTTCCTTATTGGTATTTTAAACCACATTTACTTCAACATCTTGCTCTGTCTCTGGTTGATTTTCCTATTCAACCTTGTCCTGATGAGGACTATCAACAACTTCTTCTCTGTTTTCTCCTTCCTCAGGATGATCTTCCTGTTTATCAATTATTACCTTCTTATGGGACTTTGATGCTTTTCCTTGAACAACCTCAGACTCTATGTTCTTACTTTCCGCTCCAGAGGTGGATTGCCTTATTTCTTGTACAAAATTTCTCCATTCTCCACTATCATGAGTGGAAATATCACCATCTTCTTCATTAAGTTGTTGAGGATTATTAGATATGTTCGCCTCCTCTAAAAATGTCTCCTTAGAAACTTGCACATTTTGATGTGGAGAAGGAATGGGGGAATTATTTCCTGTAGCTGCTTTTTTTTCTATATCATCGATAGGTGCCTCTTCATCTTGCACCTCCTCTTCTACAACATTTACATCTTCTACTAGAGAGACCTTTTGCTTAGGATAATTTCTCCTAACATATTCTTGGGGATTTTCACCTGAACTCTACAAATCCACAACTTTTGCTACAAAAGGAGCATCTGTGGCAGCTTCATCTTTCCTTGCCTTAGTAGCCTTTTCCCTCTCTGTGAGTATTCTTCTTTTCTCACTGGTTGTGAGGTCTCACCCTTTTCAAAATTTGTGCCAACTTGAGGAGCTCTCTTATTCTTAGGATATGGCTTCCCTCCTTGCTTTACCTATACCTAGCTCCTTTTTCTCCTCTTGATAGATAGTGTTTCACCTACTTCTTCACGAACTTCCTCCTCATGAGGTGCAACAATGCCATCTTCTTTATTTGCTTCAGCTTCTTCTTCATCTTGAGACTCCAAGTCTCCCATTAAGCATAGGTGAATTTCACACCTTCCACTTCCAATTCCAAAACCATGTGCTTGACCCATAATCTAGAGTACTTCTTCACTAGTTTAGTAACCTGATTCAAATATGTGATTTCTTCTTTAGACCAATTAATTGGAGGAAAGGGTCAGTTTCTATATGGTTCAAAGTCATGGTGCTGAAGTAGGTCTACATCATCATCTTGTACCTAATCATACACCTCTACAACTTTGTATAGTCTGATTGATTTCAAAGGTAGCCTTGAGAACCTTCTCCTTATAGCTTCAAATTCATCCCAATATTTTTCCCAATAATCTTCAATGTGATCCTTGTGCCTGAAAGTTCTATTGGCCTGCTTCACGACCTTGCCATATGGATCAAAATTATTTCTATTGGTGCAGGAGTATAACTCAAACTAGGTCATTTCCTTCTCAGAATGTTGGGCACTTTGAATAGAAGGGCATGCCTCCAAAACCCCTATTCTTAATGGGAATTCTGATTCCAATCCTTTCTTCTTTATATTGCCTTGTTGTAGGATTTCTTGGAAGCCTACCATTTGTCTTGTTAGATCTAGCATCAAGAGTTTGTTGGTGGGATATCTGGGAAGCCTAAGAGGAACGACTAGAGATCTTTGTACCTGAATGTATGTGAACCTTTGGAATTGGATGAACCATTGACCATATTGCTTGATCAAATCCATAACATCTGAAGAAATCCTGATATGGAGAGCATCCTATAGCAGCCTTGGAATATACATGAAGAAAGCATCATTAGCTCTTCTATAGTTGGATGTCTTATGTTGTAATTGTGTATAAACATCCCATATCTTATCCTACCCTATGGTTCCTTTGCAGTTGAGCCCCTTGTACTTGGTCTTGTGTGCCAACATGTACACTAGATATGAGGTCATAGTGAACTTGTTGGTTTCTTATACACTCCTCAATTGAGAATCCAAATTGTTCATTACAATAATTTCCTAGTGATAATGTTTGTCACAATCTATGTAATGGGATGGAACATCCAAGTCTGAAATATGTGGGCCTCTTGCACTCCCATAAATCTTCCCAAAAGAGTTATAATGTCATGATATTCTTGCTTGAAGTCACTTCTATGCAACTGCTTGGGTAGCTTTGAGTAGTGTGGCTTGGGTTTCAATAGCCATGAATTATACATGATTTCCAAAGCTCTATTGGGGTCTTGCTCATAGAACTTGATAACTTCCCCAATGTTAATTTCCTCTATTAGTTTGTGATGAGAGGAAATGTTGAATACCTCTACAATAGACTCCTTAGTTAAGTTTTCCATGACTCTGCCTTGAGGCCCAATTATGATTTTTTTCTTGGAGTCATAATGCTTTGCACACTTCAAGACCAACTCAGGACATAGTTGTGTTGGAGGGAACCTTGTTGCCTATGCCAATCTAGTGTGAGTGATCTTCTGAGCTAGCTCAGTTGGTGCATTCCCAAACATCCTTTGCTAAAAGTCATCATAATCCACATGGCCCATGTTTTTATCTGCAATCTTAGACCATGCAGAGGCAATCTTTGTCTCTAGCCATATGCCCTTGAAGTCATACTTCATCCTTTCTTGTTTTCTCCTGACCTCTTCTTGCACTAGAGCTGCTTTTGTCTTGGTGGTTTCTTTAGGACTATCCTCAACTTGCATCTGTTAGAGAAAAGATCATAATCACCAAAATGCAAGGCAACAATATATCTATTTAATGAAGCACCAACATGAGATAATAATGCCATTAACTTAAGTTAGTAAAAATTCAAATTCTAATGACAATAAATGCAAGCAACTTCACTTCATCAAATTCCACAATGATAAGAAAGTAGTTATTCATTTACTAGTATCACTTGAAATCTAAGACTTGAGGAAAAAGTTCCGATAATCTAAGCTAGCTCAAATTTTCCAAATCTCAGCCAATCATATGCATTTTCTCAATTAATCAAGGGGAGTTGATGATGGATGAAGTGCATTGATTTAATTAATCATGTTCAAGCTTCAACCACTTCAAAGATACCTCATAGACTACATTCATTCTGAAGTTCAAGAGTTTTGGAGGCACTAGGGTTCGATTGTTCACAAGGTTCAAGTATTTCTAGGGACCTCAGATTACCCGGGTGAACTAATGTTCAGGTAATCCGAGCTTGTTTGGATTTACTGATCAGACTCCGAACTCAAAATTCAACTAAGTGGTCACTTTGAAGTTTTGGGTTTTAAGTATGAAGTGAACTCGAATAATTTGAGGGGGCTTAGATTCCTCGAGCATATTAGAGCTCAGGAAATATGAGCTACCTCAGATTTTCTGAACCTGGCTCGAGACTGCGAAATCACTAAGTGCTAAAGCTTGAATTCTTAAAATTGATAAAGGATGAGCTCCAAATTGCTTTAAGATCGAATCATTGGCATTATTTGGTGAATTTAAATCAAATAATTTGTATTGCACTAGCCGATTTGACTCATTCTCACCAATTATATAACTATTCGAAACTAGGGCTTAATCCTATGGCTCGAAATAGGGAAACAATCTAATACCTCGTGAAAATCATGAAAGAAAAAATATCCAAATGGATTTAAATACCATTTATCACACTCTAAACACCAAAGATGTCTGGACTAAAACCCTATTTTGACACCATTAAAGTGAACTTCATTTAAATGCCTAGACCCTAGGTGTCAACATGAAACCGATTTCAAATTTGAATCCTAAGGACCAAAAGGTTGACTCATAACATGGGGACCGATAACCAAGCATGAGACGCATCAAATATCATGAATAAAATGAGTGAACATACCTTGTAATGCCGCACAACGAAGAAGAGAACAATAGCAAAGCAACCGATAACCTCCAAACCCTAGAGCGATCGAAAAGAGAACACAAATCCAATGTTGAAGCATAGGATGAGTGTGAGATGAATGCAACCTTCTCAAATTGAAACTCTCACAAAAGCATAACGATGAAATGAGTTTTCTTTTTATTCCCCAAATTAGTTACTTAACTCGTTGATTTTAAGCAATAAATGCTCGTACGGGTTCTAAGAAAATCTCAGAAATACGACCAGGGACCGAACTTGGGTAATCCAATGTAGCTCAGATTAACTGACTGGATTAAGGTTCGGGTAATCTGAGGTACCTCAGAATTACTGAACCTCCCCTGGTCTTAGCCAATTTTGCTTGAATTTGAACTTTTTTGATCAGGGGTCGACACCTAAGAGCTAAACCATCACTTGAAGTTGCAAGAGGAAATCTCAAATACAAGTTTGTCATTAAGCACGTGGGTGAGACAAGACCAAGACTGAAATACTCATCCCTTAAGGGGACAAATTCAGGACCCTACGAAAAGAAAACAAGAAAGCAAAGCAAGAAAAGAGGGTCCCTGCTTTCAGCGGGGCGTGTGTGCAAAAACTGCACAAGTAGAATATCCAAGAAAAATACCTTCATCACTTCTAGCATCAAACTTCCCTAAATTTTCATCTCGTTTGATGTAACATTTGCTTCCAAATACCTTGAAATACTTAATAGTAGGAATTCTTCCACACCATAGCTCATAGGGGGTCTTTGTACTGTTTGCTCTTGCTTGAACTCAATTGAATACATAAAAAACAATGTGAATAGCCTCTCTCCAAATCACTTTTGGTAGACTAGCCTTAGTAATCATTTATCTAGTAGCTTCTTGAATTGTTATGTTCTTCCTTTCAACAACTCCATTCTACTAAGGAGGTGTAGGAGTGGATAACTGTCTTTTTATTCCATGAACTTCACAAAACATATTAAACTCATGGGAGGTGAATTCACCACCTTTGTCAAACCTTAATCATTATATCCTCAAATTTACTTCATTCTCAACCATAGCTTTGAATGTCTTGAATCTATCTAATGCATCAAAATTTTCTCTAAAAAATGTAACCCATGTATACCTAGAGTAATCATCAATCAAAAGCATAAGGTACCTTTCACCTTGTAGAATTCTCACTCTTGTAGGACCACAAAGATTTGTATGAATTAAATCTAGTATTCGAGTAGTAGATTGTTCCTTTGATTTGAAGTTGCTTCTTGCTTTCTTTCCAAACTGACAATTCCTGCAAATAACATTAATATGCTTTGTAATCCTTGGTAAATCTCTTACGGCCTGCACTGCACTAATCCTTTCCAGATTATCAAAATTCATATGACACATTTTTCGATGCCATAGCCAACTGTCACTAATTTTAGTTATAAAGGATCATCTATTATCACCCTTAAGTTGATATATATTTCCTTCAAATTTATTTCCTGCTGCAATCACTATTTCAGAGTCTTTCTTGATTTCACATCTCTCATCCTTAAATACAAGGTTATATCCTTTAGTGCACATTTATTTAACACTCAAAATATTATGCCTTAATCCATTTAAATAGTAGACATCATCAATATTATGCTTGCCATCAAAACTTGTTGAACCTATCCCACAAATATTAGCACCGGTATCATCTCCAAACATAACTAAGCCTCCATCATATTTTTCAAGTTTAACAAAATTAATCTTATCACCGGTCATGTGATGTGAACAAACTATCAACAACCCAATATTTTTTTTCTTGTTTAGCATGTAGGGTAGAGATTACAATACCTTCAATTTTCTCCTTCTCTAGAGGGCATTCCTTCACCTATTTTTTAGAATTAGCAGAAGTAGGTTAATCTTTTATAGCCAAGAACAAGCATTCATTTTAACCAGGATCTCCATAATCAGATTCCTCATCAGAAATACTAGCATCCTCATTCATAGAATATGCTATGTTGATCTTCTTTCCTTTGTTTTCTTTGTTAAATATTTGTTTATTCCTCTTAGCTCTTTCTGGACATCTTGAAGCATAATGACCTATTCCTCCACAACTAAAGAATTTAAAGGGTAACTTACCTTCATACTTACCAGATCCTTTCTTCATTCTTCTCACAAAGTTAGCTTCTATTTCATCAAGATTTTCTTGATCCGGATCTTCAGCTCTTGTAGCCTTAAAAGCAGTTTCTGATTTGGATCCATTTCTCAAATTCAGCTTTCTCATCTCATAAGATGTCAGAGTTCCCAATAACTGATCTTTAGTGTAAGTCTTGTAGTCTATATTTTTATTTTCTTCAATAACACATACCTTTTCATTTTATGCATTAGGGAGAGCTCTAAGAATCTTCTTTACAATCCTAGATTCATCTATTGTAGCACCAAGTCCTCACATTCCACCTACTATCTCATCCAATCTCTATAAATAGGATTTAACATTCTCATCTTCAGACATATGTAGGAGCTCAAACTATGTTTCCAAATTTTGCAACTTTTCCTCTTTGACCCTTTCATCTCCTTCACACACCTTTTCTAAAGCATCCCAGACTTCTTTAGCAGTCTTTAGATTTTGAACTTTAATCAACTTGAAATGTGTAAGATTATTCTTCAAAATGAACTTCGCCTTATTGTTCGCTTCATGTGCCTTGATTTCATTAGTTGTACTCAAGCCATTAGTAGGAGTGTAAACAATTTTTTAAGATTTCTCCACATCATATCCACAATACTCCAAATATTTTTCCATATGTATTTTCTAGATAGCATAATTAGTTGCATCGAACTTTAGATACTCATAAGTGATTTTTCCTACCGTCATGAACCTTCCTTAAGTAGTTAAGCTCTTCTCCAAGGAATTAAGCTCTAATACCAATTATTGAATAAGAAAACTAAGAGGGGGGGTGAATCAATTGTAGAAAATTTTAACCTTTAAAACATTCATCAGAACTTAGATCAATGACAAATCCTTCACTCTGCTAGAATGATTAAACATTAAGTACAAAGGAAAAAATTGAAAAGCAACACACATACACAATAACACTAGATTTACATAGTAAACCCAATAAGGTAAAAACCATGGTGAGGATTAGCTCACAATATAAATAATATAAACAATTACAAAGGATCACTGCCAAAATAGGACTAACTGTCCCGATCAGGACTCACTGTCCAACAAGGGTTAACTAGCGGGAGGGCTCATAGCCACATAGATACAAACAAGATAGAAGAGATATGTTACAGAGAGAAAAATATCTCAATGCAATAGATATTTTCACCACAAATCACTCAACCACTTGTAGATATGCATGAATGATAGAGTACACCTTCAGCTCACTGCATCCGAAAACTCAACATTTAGAATTCACACTAATCTACCACACTCGCATCACATACACACTAATTTGTCTCTATTTCACATCTATATACTCTATGTCTTTGCACTTATCTCTTTGTACATCTTTCACCACTAACTCATCCTGTATTTATATCATCTTCAACTTTGAAACATATCTAATGTCAGCCATGCATCATTAAATTCAAATTAGGTTGGTGCCAAAACATCCTAGAGTGGAATTAGAATGAGGGCGACCTAAACACATACTTGATGAGGACCCAAATAGGTCCCAACATGCTTCATGAACTTTGAAAGTAGTGTTCAACACAAGGTTGGAAAAACCAATGTAAAACACATAGAACAATTAAGCACACACAACCCTTAGCATGATCAAATCCTTCCAAACATCAAAATTATCTTCAACACAATCATAACAATTTAACTCTAGAATCACAAGTCATAAGACTCAACCAAAAAAGAAATCTAGACCAACAACATTTCTCCTGGACCTTAGCCAGACACACAAAAAACCATAGTTCACAACTGGTGAACATAAATCGCATTGCATGATAAATAAGAATCCAAAAAATTGGATATAATAGCTTCCAACAACCATGATCAACATATCCGAACCACAAAAACATAGTGTAGACACCTAAAAATGACCTAGGCCTGCGAGCACTATTTTACCACTTTTCGTCCTAGCATAATTATGACACTTTAATTATGTTCCTAACCCATCTTCAACTATTAATTAAATAAGTCACAATTATTTAATTAATTCAGGGTCTTCTATTCTTCTTGATTATTAAATAAATAAATCATATTTATTTAATGCGTCACTAATTATCTAAAGTCAACTCATAATTAAATAAAGTTCTCATTTTATTTAATTAATCTTTGTCATTAATGTCCTCCTGATTATCAAATAAATATATTTTAATATATTTATTCAATATGTCACTAATTCCTAAATCCTCTCTTTTAATTAAATAGATTTGATAATTTATTTAATTAATTAACCACTTCTTCTAAATTAAATAATTATTTTTAATTATTTAATTGTTGTATGTGACACTTCTTTAGTTTTAAATAAAACAATTTATTTAAAATTGTCTCACATAGTTAACTGATTAATTTAATTCAAAATGGAAATATTCTTCTACAAGTCAAGTAATTTCTAAAATTACCGATTTTCTAAAAACCCATCTTCTTATCTTCTGATTTTTGCTAATTTCATCTCAACTGTCACATTTATTCTTGATTTAATTTATTTAATTAAATCTTATTCACACATTTGGGAATTTTTCCCTAACCCTAATTGAGAGTTGCCATTTTGAATATTAACCATTGATTCTAGGGCATTTTCCCAATCTCTCATCTCATCCGTCCGTGCAAAATTGCATTTTTCTATAAAATGACAATTTTGCTCTCATTTCAGGAATCTTAATCTTGACCTTGACCTTGATCTTGAATTTCTTAAAATCATTTTAAATTTCTTGTTTATTGTCATTTCTTGCATTCTAGCCATTAGTATTTGAATATTTGCACTTAGATTTCATTTTCTATTTGCATAAATCTTTTAAAATAAATCCTTCAAAGTCTTGTTTAGGTCTAAGCATATAGAGTTTGCTCCTCAAAATCTAAGGGAATCCATTATTATAGCAAGCTAGGAGGTATAATAGAAGTTATTCATGGAGGAGAGAAATGGGTGAGATTGTTCTAATTTCATCCCCTTTCTTTCACATTTCTCCTTTGCATTCTATTGTGTTGTTTAGATAATATTGCATGCATGTGATACTAACTTATTCTGTTTTGCAGAAATCCTTCATTACACGTAGGAGAAAATCTCGAAGCAAAACCCGAAGCAACCACTGAACACCTACAACCTTTCTTCATTACAATTTTTCTCAATATCCTCAACATATACAACCAATAACCTACATCCATGACATTAATGACAACAACAACTAGTTGATAACCAATTGACCAGTTGACATCAATGACAACACCTTCATTCTTGCAACGCAGAAAGCTATCGCTTGGACAAAACAAGTATGTCAACTCAATTTTACAAAGGTTTGGTATGCAAGATTGTAGACCATTATGTGTTCCTATTTCAGCTGAAACAAAGTTATCTATTTTAGATTATGTAACATCCCCATTAGAGATAGAAGACATGAGCAAAGTGCCTTACTAGAGTGCAGTTGGAAGTTTGATGTATGTTATGGTTTGTACTAGATGAGACATTGCCCAAGTAGTGGGAGTTCTTTCTAGATATATGTCTAATCCTAGTAGAGTTCATTGGGATGCAATTAAAAGATTCTTAAAATATTTGCATGGCACCTCAAATTATTCCTTGTATCATCATAGTAATATTACTAAAGATGAGTTTTCCCTTGATATTCATGGTTATGTGAATTCAAACTGGGCAGGTGATGTGATAGTAGACGATCGACTAGTGCTTATATTTTTACTTTATTTGGTGGTGCAATTAGTTGGATGAGTAAGCGACAAGCTATAGTTTCTTTGTCCACTACTGAAGTAGAGTACATGACAGCTACTCATTCTTGTAAAGAATCCATTTGGATTAAGAGACCATGTTCTAATATTGGAATAAAACAAGGTGCAGTGACAATTTATTGTGACAATTAGAGTGTGATATGTCTACACCATCATTTTGTTAGAGATATGGTCAAAGATAACAAGGTAAAGTTGGTTAAGGTAGAGACTTTGATGAATGTTTCCAATTATTTAACTAAACCTATGAGCACAAAGAAGTTCAGATGGTGTTCAGAGACTATGGGCCTTTCGGCCCCTAACAATTGAGAGATGATATTTATACCCCCTCTTGTTGCTTTTGCAAGGTTTTCGACAAGTGGGAGATTTGTTGGTAAAATGTGTCTTAACCTTGTAAATTACATAAGTTACTATTCATCTAAACTTGGGGGTGGGGGTGCTTTATTATTTTAAATCTGGATCGTTCATCAATATGTCTCATATATATTTTTTTGGATTGACTTTCCCTAGAAGGAAACCCTATTTTATGAGGGCATTGTATTATGGCTATGTATTGTGATGTATTCTTAGAGTCTAATAGTGGCTTTGTTACCTTTGGATATCTAGTTGGTGATACTCTTATGATAAGCTTGCTCTGCAAGTATATTGTAATCTTTGTGATTTCTAAATAATATATTGGATGGATTTTGGAGTGTGGGGTTTTTTCTCCTGAAAGGGTTTTCCCCACATAAATTACTGTGTTGTAGTATGCATGATATTTGTGTTTATTTTTGTTTAAGTTTATGTAACTTTTAAAGATCTATAAAAGTTTTGCATTATTCTCCTCTCAAGATTAGTGTGGGGAGTTGTTATAGTACCTTATCTTCCTTACATGCTCCTCCTGCATCTCAATGCTCTAGCCTTTTGTCCAAGTGTAAGCTTGAGAAGGACCCTATCCTTGAATCCCACCACAAGAAGTTTTCTCCTTCCAATTATCTTTCTTCTTTTGTCCTTATCATTAAAAATATCCCTTCTTCACTAGAGTTTGTCATTGCTCCTCTTCCAAAGGTTCGCATTGAGGCTCCTACTCTTTAATAGCCTATAGTTGAGTCACCACACTCCTCTATACAAAAGTGTATGTTTGATTCTCTGGAGGAATTTTTGGCCTTTTCAACTACTTTTAGAAAGTCATTGACACTCGATTCAAAGGAACTAGTAGATGGGGATATTGAAGCAACCACATCTCTATCCCTTGCTGCAAGAAATATTCCTGGTATTACATTAGTCATTGTTCTATTGTGGGATTTCCCTCCTTCCCCTATGATCTAGATTGGGAGGAGGATGACTTGTTGGACATAATTGATTAGAGCAGTACCACTCATGTCTTTAGATTAGAGTTTGTTTCCTTGTTTATGTTCCCCCATACTTTCTTGTATATGTTTGTGGTCTCTCCTGGAGGACCCAAGACACCCTCATGGTTACTTAGACACAGGGAAAATAATTTGTCATGCACTTCTATTTGTATCATCATTCTTATTTTTGTAGTATTTTAACTTTCAAAATTTGGGGACAATGCAAAGCATTGGGGAATTTAGGTGTTCTTCCATGTTGACCCAATTTTTTATTCACTTTGTCTTCGTATGTTCCTTCCTAACGATCTAAAATATTTAGGGACATGATGAAAATTAATACATAGTTGTATACAAATGTTTTGATATGAATCATATCGACCTCAACTATTTAGATCCCCCTATCTTTCTCTCTCTTATGTCTCTCCTATAATAGGACCCCAAATAACTTGTGCTCCTTTGTGTAACATAGGGAAGGGAAAGAACTATCGCATTCATACTACAAATCTCTTATCTAATGATTCTTTTTGAAATATGTCTACATTCAATTGTCTTATCCATTGTCTAGAGTGGGGGAAACCCATTAGAATTTGTCTTTATGGATGTCTATGTCTCCTTTTTGTGGTTGTCCTACAACACAATTTATAACAGTCACAAGACGATTGGATTGTCATATGATCTCGAGCATAACAAATCTTTGTACCCAAACATATCAACATTGTCTTGTATCTATATAATTTTTGATGTCCAAATTTTTTCTTTTCACCTAACATGTTTGTTTGTTGCTAACATATTTTTGGTGATGAAACTTAATCATTCTATGCAGGATCAACTCAATTCTCTTCCCTGGGGGAAACTTCATGTGGATAGAACGGGTAAAATACTCTTTCCCTTTTTATTTTAGTTCACATTATCTCTTGAACACATATGCTCACTAAAGTGGGGGGAAAATGTAATGTCATAAATTGCATCCTATGCAATATCACACTACACATGCCTTCCTCTTTAGATAGACTAAGATAATTATGCTCTCCCTCAACTTAAAACCATTTCTCACCATCTGGCACACCCAATTCCTCGACCTTTAAGATTGATTTTCCCATGGACCAATATGCACCATGAAGATGTTTGTGTGTCATGCTAGCATCCCACAAAAATACACAAGTAAGGTAGCCATTGAGACATTACACCTACCACATTATAGTAGTGTAACACCTCTTACAACCTACAACCCCATCGAGAATCACTTGGGAAAGCTTCTTAAACCAAAAATTCCCTCTCTTTTACAATTTTGAGAGTAATTCTCCATTTTCCAATGCAAATGCTTCACTCTTCATTCATTCTAGAAGTTATTCATTCTTTCTCTCTTGAAGAAACACACATGTCTCTTCTCTTCTCATTCTCCATCATTCTACAAAATTTTCTTAAGCATACACAACTTTCTCCATTTCTCTATACACACATCTTGCAAAGAGCTCTTCTACAACTTTCAGAGAAAACTCTATTGTTGCAACATGATCCAATCTTGCAAGGAAGCCATTGTCATTTTGGAGGTTTGTGTTGCTCCTTTTTTGCACCAATAAGCCTCACTTTTGTGATTTAATGGGGTAACTCTTCAAGAATATTTATTGAACATATTATCTCTGTATTGGATTAGTAGATGGTTATCTTTATCATTTCATGTCTATTTTTATTATCTTGTCTAAGGTTGTCCGTGGAGGTGGAAACACCAATACGTGGGTTTTATTGAGGAAAAATCCTATATATCCACCCCAACATTTCTTTTTGGTCTTGTGTGTGTAGGTGCAGGTGGAAGAACTATTTTAAGAAAGATTGAACTTCATCAAATGCTTTCAATGACATCTAAAACATCTCCTTGTCCTTTTCATCTCATTTTCATTCAACATCTTTATTTTTGTACCTTTAATTTTGTACATTCATATTTTACACCCCCTTTCACGCATAGAAATCTATGGACAATAATTTATGTCTTGTGAAAATTGTTGTTTTTTGTCTATACGAGACACCAACATGGTGTGCTATCATACTAGAAATAGAGCTTGCTAAGTTTTCCAAAAAACCTTTGTACCCTATGCTTTCAATTTTTGATTTTTGAAAGGTCCAAATAATTTATATACTTTTTAAAATTTCATATTCCTCCATTTCCAATTCACTTGATCCATGTCAAATGATGTAGTTAAGAGACACGTTTCTCCTCAATATCTTATTGTCTTGAGGGATAAAATTCCCTCCTCTACAAAAATGTAATTATTGTGAGAAGTATAAGATGTTAGTCCCATGAGATATACAAGATGGATGTAGCAATTTACAACATGATTCTCTTGTAACTCATGAACAACATGTCATACATAAAGATGCTCAAGAAAGATGGATTAATGCATTAGAGAGAAAGATAAGATCTATTCTAGATCATATTTCAAAGATTGAAGATATTAATAAGGAGAGAGTAATCACTCCAATGAAAAAAAGTTCTTTTGTTTGTTAGAAGGATTTATCTTTAGCTAAATATGGGAAAATATTTAAATTTCTCATGGATTTAAAATCTCCTAATATGCCAAAGTATCAAGACTATTCTGCATGCATGAACCATAAGGGTGCATGTGATTTTCCTTTTTGCATATCAAAATATCTTGAACAAATTCATATAGAATAAATGTTGAAACGTACTTTTATTCACTAATGGTTGATGAAAGTACTAATTGAATTTTACAGAAGAACCTTGTTGTTTATGCAAGATACTTAACTTCAGAGGGTCACGATACACTTATTTTTATGTTTATGAAGATCATGAATGTGTCATATGGTAGAGGGAAAATTATATATGATACCATCAATCAATTGATAAATGATAGAGGGTTCCAATAACAAAACTAATAGTTGTCTCAATAGATGGGACTTCTATAATGGTTGGGTGTGAAAATTGATTTGTTCCTCTTTTAAAATAAAATATTCCAAATCTTATTTTGATGCATTGTGTAGCTCATTATAAATTGTTAGTGGCAATATATGCTTTTGAAAGGATACTTGAGTTATTATTTATTGAGAAATAACAAATAAAGTGCATTCATGGGTCAAAATTCACCAAAAATAAATAATTATTTGAATGATCTACTTAGAATTGTGAAAATTTATGTTTTAAATGTTTTATAGATCCACACAATTAGATGGTTATCCAGAGGAGAAATCATAATAAGGAATGTGAATCTTATGTTAGCTATCTTAACTTTATGGTATAATGATAAGACATGTTTATCATTGTATGAGAAGATAGGATTTATTTGTAAGGGGGAAGTATGCATAAGGAAAACAAGCAATGAATCAAAACAAATCAATTCAAACAAGATCAAATTCCAACCATACTCATAAAATGAAGTTCTAAAATAATGAAATAAACAAACAATGTAATCCTAAATATAACATAAATTGAATCCAAAACCTTAAAATGTTACCATCCCATTGAAGTGTATTTGTATTTATGTTTGGATTTTGGATTGCTCAAGTCAATGCAAAACCTCCATTGTTGTTGTTGTTGTTACAAAATCTTCAATTCTTGTTGATAATGGTGATCTAGAATAAGAGGGTAACAATTCTCAATATTCTCGAGAATCAAGTGCTTAGGGCTTCGCTATGTAAATTCTAGATGATTTGTGAGAATATTGAGGGTTATTTTATATATTTCAAGCTTTCAGATGAACGATTAAGATTCAACAATGAAAGATCAAGATTAACAGTTGGGAACCGATGGGAGGAAATAGATTGAAAAGTTAACTAGCTGCAACTAGCTGCCTAATTTTAGTTAACTGCTTGCAAGGGATATTGATTGAGGGGTTGACTCAATTGATTGATTAGAAGAATGGGAGTGAGTGGGAGTGAACTAATTAAGATTAAATAGTTCATTGGATAGATTGGATAGTCAATCTCAGTTGATTGGGAGAGAGTGTGAGTTAAGAGAATTAATTGAATAGTTAACCAAATAGATTGTTTAGTCAACTAAAAGAAAGTGGTTGTTACATTTGAGGAAATAATGCATGAGAGCATAATTAATTAAATAATTAATTAATTGTTGGAGGAACGTGCAATAAAAGATTTAATTAATAAAAAAAAATATTAATGGATAATGTTGAGAGGAAATGGTGGGGTTAAAGTAATTAAAGTAATTATTGAATGTTGAAGTGGAAAGAAGAATTAAAGATATAATTAATTAAATACATAGGATTTATTTATTTAATCAAGAAGAATAAAGAATTTAAAGATATAATTAAATAAATAAGATTTATTTATTTAATCAAGAAGAATAAAGAATTTAGATATAATTAAATAAATAAGATTTATTTATTTAATCAAGAAGATTAATTGAAATGAATTAATTAAATAACATAAAGTCATTTAATTAATAGTGAAAATATGATTTTAGACAATAATTAAATAATTGAACATTATTTAATCATTAGGGAAAGATGAATATTAGTGTTAAAATGCTAGTTCACAGGCTAGGATAATTTTAGGTATCTACATTTTGCCCCTCTTTGATACAATGCAATTTTGAGCATTGTGTCAAAGAAAAGTTCAAAAAATTGTGTTTAGGAATTGACCCAGTATGCCCTAGTGATAGTAGGATAGCATGGTGCCCCCTCAAGAAATTTCGTGAAAATTCTAGATAATAAGCCAAATTTTCTGACAAGCTGATGTAATACGTGTAAGTGCGAGGACTAATAGAAGAAATGTTGACTAGAAGAAAATGTTAGTAGGATTTAGAAGAAGATGGTCCAAGACATTTGATGAGTTTTATTTTGCTTCATGGAGACTAATTACTATTTAGCAATCCTTATTAATGTAGCAAATAGACATGATGCACCAGGGTATTAATGACCAAGGCGGCTTTGTATCTATTAGGTGGACTTTAACTCCACAAACAAAAAGTATTCTTGTTTATACTAGACATATGGAAACCTTGTTAGAGTGTATGGGTGAGAAGTTTCAAACCCTTTCATACCAACTACATGAGAGGTATGGAGTACCTAACCTGCAACCAATACACAAAAATAACTCAAAGCAACTTCCACACACAGATCAAAGCAAGTATTCACCATGGTAGTATCGCAAAAATATCTAACACATAGAACAAACATAAATTGACAATAAATGCCCCATTCCTTCCTCCTAAAAATCCTTATGGACATCATTGAGAGATCCTGGGAATGTGATAATAAGATAAATTAAAAGATAAGATCATAAAAAGATAAATAATGTAGTTGTATCACTTCCCATATCTATTTTTAAGGTTTCAAGATGTTATCTATTAATAATGTCTATTGTAGGAACATTTTATCTGTTAAGACATATGTTAGGATGTTGATGATGATTCCAATGGGTAGGTAGGAAGTTTGATACTTAGGCATTTTTTTATTTTGTTTATGATCTAGTCTTTGTGATTATTTTCTTGAGTTTTTGGACTTCATGTTTGTTTTGTTTTCTAATTTTGTTATCAAAGGTTGGAGGTGTTGTTTGTTTATTATGGATAGGTGATGGTGAAGAATAGGATTTTTGAGATTTTATAAATGTTTTTGGTGTTTTTGAAGCTATTTGATGTTATTTTTCACATTTTCAAGAATTTTAGAGACAATTAGGGGGACCTAAAGGGACTAACCTAGTGCCCCGGGGGCTCATCGGTGATGGCCTTTCCTACATGAAGAATTCAGAGACATCATAGTTCAAATATTTGATAAGAGTATGTTTTTGACTTTTCTAACTTTTTGAATGTTTTCGATTAAGTTTAAAAACCATGACAGACACCTAAGGGGACTGACCTAGGGCCTCAGGGGTTGATCAAAGATTAGCCTTGCCTACATTATACATGCAGAGACCACGTAGTTCGACCGGTGTTGACTCAAAACATAAAGTGTTTTTGGGATTTTGATTTTTTTGACTTTGTTTTGATTTTCTTTTTTTTAAATTTTTTTTGGATGTTTTTTTAAATTTTTGATGGTTTTTTGATAGTTATGGGATGTACAAGGATCCAATCCGCTACCAGTTTCAAGAAATTTCCCCCAATTTAGGGATAATATTACATTCCTTAGGGTATATGGATGAAGATGGTGTAACAAGGTCCAATACTTGATTAGTTATCAAGCCATGGTTGGATACATGTTTTATTATGGGATGAATGGGGTGGATGCTTTAGATAGTGCTGATAGATAAAGATGTAGGTCTTATTCAAATGTAGCACCTGTTTACCAGGTTTTCACTACAATACCTATCCTAGAAGTTCCACAAGGTAGTTTTCACTAAAAGGAAATTTTATTTCTCTTTATTGTTTTTCTTGCTTTTTGATTTTTTTTTCGTTTTTAGCTTTTTTGTTGGGGATATCCTAATGCGTTCAAGTATAAAACCTTTTGAGATGGCTACTATTCAGAGGTTCAGCTAAAGGTTCTCCTTCAGGAGTAGCCATCTGATAAGCTCTAGAGCCATAGCTTGCTATTATGATGAAAGGACCTACCTAATTTGGTTCAAACTTCCCCTTCCCGTCCTGATTTAGCTGAATTTTTTTATTTTCTTTTAGTACTAGGTCACCAACCTAATTTTTTTTGTTCTTGATCTTCTTGTTATAGCCTTGTTTGAGCTGATTTTGATAAACCTGGAGATGGTTTATTGTGCTCAAACGTATTTCATCTAGAAGCTCTAACTCATTAAGTTTGGACACTCGATATTCTCTATTGTTGACCATGCCTTTTAGGGATACTCACAATGATGGGATTTCAACTTTGATAGGTAGGATTGCTTCAAATCCGTAGACCAAGGAAAAATGTGCAGCACCCGTAGGTGTGCGAATGTTTGTTTGATAATCCCATAAGGATGGATTTAGCTACAAATGCTAATCACAACCAACCTCATTAACAGTCATTTTCAATATTTTTAGAATGGTTTTTTTGGATGCCTTAGCCTGATCATCTCCTTGGGGATAGTATGGGGTCTAGAATTGGTGTTGGATAGAAAACCTTGAGTAGAGCTCATAGACATTTTGGTTTTTGAATAGAGTTCTATTATTTGTTATGATGGTTTATGGAATTCCATACCAACATATCAAATAGTTCAAGATGAACTTGGATATCTGTTTCCCTATGATGTAGCTTGGAGGAATAACCTCTATGCACTTGGTAAAATATTTAGTTGCAGTTATAATGAACTTGTTCCCATTGGATGAAGCGGGAGATATCTTTCCTATCAAATCTAATCCCAACTATGAGAAAGGCCATGGTGTAGTTATAGGTTGTAGCTCCCATGCCGGTGCATGAAAAAGATCACTGTGTTGTTGATATTGGTGATATTTCCTTGAGTAATGAATGGATTTTTGCTCCATTGAGGGCCAATAATACCCTATTCTCAACAAATTTTTTACTAGATTAGGTCCACTAGCGTGAGACCCACAAATACCTTCATGCACTTCTTGTAAAGTGGTTTGCACTTCGTCCATGATGATACATCAAAGTAATGTACCATCTATACTTCATCTGTATAGGGTATCTCCTTGGATGGTGAATAGGGATGTTCTGCGAATGAAGGATTTATTTTGGTTTGTCATTAAGTCAGGGGGTATGATACCATGTTGGATATAGGAAAACATATCTTGGTACCAAGGTGGGTTAGGACCAATAACATCACAAACAATTTCTGATTCTGGGATATCAAATGCCAGTATAAGTAGTTGCTCCATGAGGAATTCATACTTGGGAATATTTTAGGAAATGTCAAGGAGTGATCCTATTATTTCTATAGCATCAACTGCTTTGTTGTTGATTATGGGAACCTATTCAAAGGTGATTTTGACAAAGTATTGTTTGAAACTATCCATCATTCTTTTGTATGGCATAAGCTTGTCATCCTTTGTCTAATATTCATCATTTACCTACCTGATGGCTAGTCGGGAGTCTCCATAAACCTATAGTTCCTTTACCCTCCATTCTACAACCATCTTCAGTCTTGTGATGAGCGCTTCATATTCAAAAATGTTGTTGCTACATGGAAAGGAAATCTTGTAAGCTTTAGGTATGCTATCTCCCTATGGTGTGAGAAATAGGATACTAGCCCCTTAGCCGTGTTGAGTGTGGGACCCATCAAAGTATAAGGTCCAACGGTTTGACTGATCAGTTAGAAGTATATTTTCATCTAGAAATTCTGACAATAGAGGTTGATGATCCTCCATAGGTGCGTCTGTTGATTGATCTACTATGACTTGTCATTTTATAGCTTTTCTGTCAATGTATTCTATATCAAATTCACTAAGTATCATTACCCACTTAGTGATTCTCCCTGTTAGAGCCTCCTTTTCCAATAGATACTTTTAGGGATCTAATTTTGATATCAACTTTACTTGTCTATTTAATATGTAGTGTCTCAACTTCTTTGTCGCAAAGATGAAAAATAGACATGCTCTTTCTATGGGTGAATAGTTTAATTCATAGCCCACCAGTGTTTGCTTGATATAATATACTGCTCTTTCCTTGTTATTATCATCCAATTGCACTAATAGAACTCCTAAAGATGCCGGTGTTGTAGATACATATAGGATTATTTCCTTATCCTAGATCAGAGGCATTATCACTGGAGGAGTGAGGAAATAATCCTTGACTTGTTGGAAAGCCTGATCACATCTTCCATCCCATTTGAATTTTATGTCTTTATGTAAAAAATGGGTGAATGGATGGCACATGTCTATTAATTGTGCAATGAATCTCTTGATGGACTCTATTTTACCTTGTAGAATTCTCATTTGCTCCAATATTTTTGGAGGAGGCATTTCTAATATAGCTTTTACCTTGGTGGGATCTACCTCGATGCCTCTTCTTGATACTATGTAACCCAACAGTTTTCCAGATGCCACATCGAATATGAGCTTCTTTGGATTGAGGCATAGGTTGTATTCTTCTACCCTGTCAAATACCTTTGCTAGGTTATCCAAATGATCCATTTTTATTAATTTTTCTAGTCTTTCATCCACATAATACTCCATAGTGATATGCAACATATCATAGAAAATTGTGGTCATTTCTCATTGGTAGGTTTACCCTACATTCTTCAGACCAAATGGCATGACATTCCAACAAAAGGTTCTCCATGCACAGGTGAAAGTTGTTTTATGTTGGTCCTTGGGGAATATTTTGATTTGATTGTATCTAGATAAATCATCCATTAGTGACATCATTTCATGTCCCGTAGTTAGATCTAAAATCATGTCGATGCTGGGTAGAGGGAAGTTATCCTTCAGGAAAGCCTTGTTTAGATCTTGAAAGTCTGTGCAGATCCTTATATCCCTAGTGGGCATTGATACTGGTACAATATTAGATACCCATTCAGGATATTTGATGGGTCTAATGAAGCCCACATCTAGAAGTTTCTAAAGTTCTACTTTGACCAAAAGTGCTATATACAGATGCATCTTCCATAGATTTTGTTTGATGGATTTAGCTCCAGGGAATATTGCTAGGTGATGTACTACCAACATTGGATCTAGCCCTGGAATGTTTGTATATGTCCATGCAAAGTTTATTTTGTCTTTATTGATAAATTCTGAGAAGTTTACCTTTTCCTTAGGATCAAGTGATGTTGCATGATATGTTATTTTTGGTGTCTCTGTTGTGCCAACATTGATAGGTTCAGAGTCTTCAACTAAGATAATTGATTTTTCTTGATATTATGTGGTGGGAAGATTGAATCCTCCATCTTCAGGTGCCTCAAAGATGTTTTCACCCTTAGATGTGCTCTTTGTTTTTCTCTTTTCTTGATTCGATAAAGCCACATTATGGTTTTCCTTAGGGGACCTCTTTTTGATTTTAAAATGTTTTGGTTTATTTTTTGACTGGAGGATATAATCCCCCCAAAAATATGCTCCTTGATCTAGCTCCATCAAAAATCCTACCTTATGATCTCCTCATGGTATATTAGTTCGAAGTCCCATGAACTCCGCAATAGCCTCATCATTCTATAATGAGTCCAAAAGAGGTGTATGATGTTGTTCCAAGTCTATTAATTGTGGGTATATTAAGGGTATTTTTTCATTGGTATTAGCAAAGATTATATAGGTTGTAGCTAGGGTATGGATATTGGTTTTATCAAGGCTCCATAAGGTGTCTAAGTTATACTCACTAGAGTCACAAGAATCCCATTTGTATTCATTAGAATCTATTTATATATGGTTGTTGTCAACTGTAGATTCAACAGTGATGGTATTGATGTTGAGGTTTTCAAACATGTTTTGGATATATAAGTAGTCATCTAGACATTCAAAATTATCCGATGTCGCAATAGTGGTTGAAGTTTCTCCTTCCTCATAAGAGGTGCTTTCAATGCTTAGGGTGATCATGTCTAATGAACCATAACCCAATCCAAGATTCTTTAGGTGTCTTTCTATGATAACTGGTTCTCTTCTACCTTGTCCATGTAAACCAAGGCCACCTTGTCCAGTGAACCCTGTTCCTTTTACTATCTGATACCCTTTACTATTTTGATCAATAGGAAGGGGAGGTAGTGGTTGTTCACATCCTTCTTTATAAATCCATGAAGATAGGTCTTCTTCGAAAACTTCTTCATCTTGCATGTCTCCACACTTGGTGAAAATGGTGGGTTTAACTATCATTGTAATAGCTTGAATATGTATGATCTCTTTCAGCCCTCCATAAGTTTTTGGTGTTGGGGGAAGCATTCTGATGCAAAAGGATTGGTTGAAGTGGTATTCCCCACAACCCTTGTCAAGCACTTAGATCTTGAGATCAGATTTTGGTTGCTCATTTGATGGAGATACAGTGGAGGATGAAGGTAGTGATGATGGGTCCACATATGAAAAAGAGTGGAAAGATATATTCTTGCTGGGTATTTGGAGAATCTTTTTGTACTTCTCTAATTTAGCATAGTAATGAAAAGGATTTGGGTTGGCATATATGGTAACTTCCTTATCATTATAAGGAAATTTTAGGCACTGATGGAATGTTGAAGGGATTGCTTTTAAGGCATGGGTCCATGGTCCCAAGAGAAGGTTGTATGGAAGCTCGAGATCCAGTACTTGACATGTTGTCTCTACTATTTCCAGTCTTATTTGAACATGGAGTCTGATTGTTCCTTTTGAATATCTTTCCATATTGTGAATACGAAATTCACCATGCTCCTTTTGGGTTTTGTTTTTGGCTAAGTACCGGTCCATGCCTTAAAATGAATATCATCGGCCCCTTTTTGATAATCATCGCAGCCTATGCCATGTGTTCGCTCAACACTCTCTGAGGGATTTCTCTCCTTTGTTCTTCTATCGGCCCCCGCCATGCTCCCACGTGTATTCACTGCAAGTTATTTTGATTGCTTCCCTTCACTTCCTTGTCGGTCGCCACCCGCATGCCACGTAGCTCCCATTTGCATAAAGATCTAGCATGCCCCACAGGTGGCATCTATAGTAAACATTTTTTCTACGTGTTATCTCAATGCAAGATTTCAATGAAGGAAGGAAAAAATCGACCGTGGGTAGCGAAATGTTGTCACGTGTCTCTTTAGCACATGCTTCTTCAACACAAGGGATGAAGCGAACTATGGGTTGCGATATGCTGCCACATGTTCTAATTTCCTATACAAGGGGGTGACACTTGTTTGCACAGGACTTTGTTGGGACCATTGCCATCATTTGTAGGG
>VDFB02271358.1:856528573-856638260 GCA_007258455.2 Sequoia sempervirens | reverse complement strand
CTTCCTCCCAAAAATCCTTATGGACATCATTGAGAGATCCTCAGAATGTGATAATAAGATAAATTAAAAGATAAGATCATAAAAAGATAAATAATGTAGTTGTATCACTTCCCATATCTATTTTTAAGGTTTCAATATGTTATCTATTAATAATGTCTATTGTAGGAACATTTATCTATTAAGACATATGTTAGGATGTTGATGATTTCCAATGGGTAGGTAGGTAGTTTGATACTTAGGCATTTTTTTATTCTTTGATGATCCAGTCTTTGTGATTATTTTCTTATAGTTTTTGGACTTCATGTTTGTTTTGCTAATTGTGTTATCAAAGGTTGGAGGTGTTGTTTGTTTATTATGGATAGGTGATGGTGAAGAATAGGATTTTTGAGATTTTATAAATGTTTTTGGTGTTTTTGAAGTTATTTGATGTTATTTTTGACATTTTCAAGAATTTTAGAGACAATTAGGGGGACCTAAAGGGACTAACCTAGTGCCCCGGGGGCTCATCGGTGATGGCCTTTCCTACATGAAGAATTCAGAGACACCATAGTTCAAATATTTGATAAGAGTATGTTTTTGACTTTTCTAACTTTTTGAATGTTTTCGATTAAGTTTAAAAACCATGACAGACACCTAAGGGGACTGACCTAGGGCCTCAGGGGTTGATCAAAGATTAGCCTTGCCTAAATTATACATGCAGAGACCACGTAGTTCGACCGGTGTTGACTCAAAACATAAAGTGTTTTTGGGATTTTGATGTTTTTGACTTTGTTTGATTTTTTTTTTTTTTTTTTTAAATTTTTTTGGATGTTTTTTTTTAATTTTTGATGGTTTTTTGATAGTTATGGGATGTACAAGGATCCAATTCGCTACCAGTTTCAAGAAATTTCCCCCAATTTAGGGATAATATTACATTCCTTAGGGTATATGGATGAAGATGGCGTAACAAGGTCCAATACTTGATCAGTTATCAAGCCATGGTTGGATACATGTTTTATTATGGGATGAATGGGGTGGATGATTTAGATAGTGCTGATAGATAAAGATGCAGGTCTTATTCAAATGTAGCACCTGTTTACTAGGTTTTCACTACAATACCTATCCTAGAAGTTCCACAAGGTAGTTTTCACTAAAAGGAAATTTTATTTCTCTTTATTGTTTTTCTTGCTTTTTGATTTTTTTTGCTTTTTTAGCTTTTTTGTTGGGGATATCCTAATGCATTCAAATATAAAACCTTTTGAGATGGCTACTATTCAGAGGTTCAGCTAAAGGTTCTCCTTTAGGAGTAGCCATCTGATAAGCTCCAGAGCCATAGCTTGCTATTATGATGAAAGGACCTAACTAGTTTGGTTCAAACTTCCCCTTCCCGTCCTGATTTAGCTGGATTTTTTTATTTTCTTTTAGCACTAGGTCACCAACCTAAAAGTTTTTTTTCTTGATCTTCTTGCTATAGCTTTGTTTGAGCTGATTTTGATAAACCCGGAGATGGTTTATTGTGCTCAAATGCATTTCATCTAGAAGCTCTAACTCATTAAGTTTGGACACTCGATATTCCCTATTGTTGACCATGCCTTTCAGGGATACTCACAATGATGGGATTTCAACTTTGATATGTAGGATCGCTTCAGATCCATGGACCAAGGAAAAATGTGCAGCACCCGTAGGTGTGCGAATGTTGGTTCAATAATCCCATAAGGATGGATTTAGCTACAAATGCTAATCACAACCAACCTCATTAACAATCATTTTCAATATTTTTAGAATGATTTGGATGCCTTAGCCTGATCATCTCCTTGGGGATAGTATGGGGTCGAGAATTGGTGTTGGATAGAAAACCTTGAGTAGAGCTCATAGACATTTTGGTTTTTGAATAGAGTTCTATTATCTGTTATGATGGTTTATGGAATTCCATACCAACATATCAAATAGTTCAAGATGAACTTGGATATCTGTTTCCCTATGATGTAGCTTGGAGGAATAACCTCTATCCACTTGGTAAAATATTCAGTTGCAGTTATAATGAACTTGTTCCCATTGGATGAAGTGAGAGATATCTTTCCTATCAAATCTAATCCCCACTATGAGAAAGGCCATGGTGTAGTTATAGGTTGTAGCTCCTGTGCCGGTGCATGAAAAAGATCACTGTGTTGTTGATATTGGCGATATTTCCTTGAGTTATGAATGGATTTTTGCTCCATTGAGGGCCAATAATACCCTATTCTCAACGAATTTTTTACTAGATTAGGTCCACTAGCGTGAGACCCACAAATACCTTCATGCACTTCTTGTAAAGTGGTTTTCACTTCGTCCACAATGAGACATCGAAGTAATGTACCATCTATACTTCATCTGTATAGGGTATCTCCTAGGATGGTGAATAGGGATGTTCTGCAAACGGAGGATTTATTTTGGTTTGTCATTAAGTCAGGGGGTATGATACCATGTTGGATATAGGAAAACATATCTTGGTACCAAGTGAGTTAGGACCAATAACATCACAAACGAGTTCTGATTCTGGGATATCAAATGCCAGTATAAGTAGTTGCTCCATGAGGAATTCATACTTGGGATTATTTTAGGGAATGTTAAGGAGTGATCCTATTATTTCTATAGCATCAACTGCTTTGTTGTTGATTATGGGAACCTATTCAAAGGTGATTTTGATAAAGTATTGTTTGAAACTATCCATCATTATTTTGTATGGCATAATCTTGTCATCCTTTGTCTAATATTCATCATTTACCTACCTGATGGCTAGTCAGGAGTCTCCATAAACCTATAGTTCCTTTACCCTCCATTCTACAACCATCTTTAGTCTTGTGATGAGTGCTTCATATTAAAAAATTTTGTTGGTACATGGAAAGGAAATCTTGTAAGCTTTAGGTATGCTATCTCCCTATGGTGTGAGAAATAGGATACTAGCCCCTTAGCTGTGTTGACTGTGGGACCCATCAAAGTATAAGGTCCAACGGTTTGACTGATCAATTATAAGTATATTTTCATCTGGAAATTCTGACAATAGAGGTTGATGATCCTCCATAGGTGCATCTGTTGATTGATCTACTATGACTTGTAATTTTATAGCTTTTTTGTCAATGTATTCTATATCAAATTCACTAAGTATCATTACCCACTTAGTGATTCTCCCTGTTAGAGCCTCCTTTTCCAATAGATACTTTAAGGGATCTAATTTTGATATCAACTTTACTTGTCTATTTAATATGTAGTGTCTCAGCTTCTGTGTTGCAAAGATGAAAAATAGACATGCTCTTTCTATGGGTGAATAGTTTAATTCATAGCCCACCAGTGTTTGCCTGATATAATATACCGCTCTTTCCTTATTATCATCTAGTTGCACTAATAGAACTCCTAACAATGTCGGTGTTGTAGATACATATAGGATTATTTCCTTATCCTAGACCAGAGGCATTATCACTGGAGGAGTGAGGAAATAATCCTTGACTTATTGGAAAGCCTGATCACATCTACCATCCCATTTGAATTTTATGTCTTTATGTAAAAAATGGGTGAATGGATGGCACATGTCTACTAACTATGTAATGAATCTCTTGATGGACACTAGTTTACCTTGTAGAATTCTCATTTGCTCCAATAATTTTGGAGGAGGCATTTCTAATATAGCTTTTACCTTGGTGGGATCTACCTCGATGCCTCTTCTTGATACTATGTAACCCAATAGTTTTCCAGATGTCACATCGAATATGAGCTTCTTTGGATTGAGGCATGGGTTGTATTCTTCTAGCCTGTCAAATACCTTTGCTAGGTTATCCAAATGATCCTTTTTTATTAATTTTGCTAGTCTTTCATCCACATAATACTCCATAGTGATAAGCAACATATCATGGAAAATTGTGGTCATTGCTCGTTGGTAGGTTTACCCTACATTCTTCAGACCAAATGGCATGACATTCCAACAAAAGGTTCTCCATGCAAAGGTGAAAGTTGTTTTATGTTGGTCCTTAAGGAATATTTTGATTTGATTGTATCTAGAGAAATCGTCCATTAGTGACAGCATTTCATGTCTCGTAGTTAGATCTACAATCATGTTGATGTTGGGTAGAGAGAAGTTATCCTTCAGGAAAGCCTTGTTTAGATCCTGAAAGTCTGTGCAGATCCTTATACCCCTAGTGGGCATTGATACTGGTACAATATTAGATACCCATTCAGGATATTTGATGGGTCTAATGAAGCCCACATCTAGATGTTTCTAAAGTTCTACTTTGACCAAAAGTGCTATCTACAGATGCATCTTCCGTAGATTTTGTTTGATGGATTTAGCTCTAGGGAATATTGCTAGGTGATGTACTACCAACATTGGATCTAGCCCTGGAATGTTTGTATATGTCCATGCAAAGTTTATTTTGTGTTTATTGATGAATTCTGAGAAGTTTATCTTTTCCTTAGGATCAAGTGATGTTGCATGATATGTTATTTTTGGTGTCTCTGTTGTGCCAACATTGATAGATTTAGAGTCTTCAACTAAGAGAATTGATTTTTATTGATATTATGTGGTGGGAAGATTGAATCCTCCATCTTCAGGTGCCTCAAAGATGTTTTCACCCTTAGATGTGCTCTTTTTTTTTTCTCTTTTCTTGATTCGATAAAGACACATTGTGGTTTTCCTTAGGGGACCTCTTTTTGATTTTTAAATGTTTTGGTTTATTTTTTGTGACTGGAGGATATAATCCCCCCCAAAATATGCTCCTTGATCTAGCTCCATCACAAATCCTACCTTATGATCTCCTCATGGTATATCAGTTCGAAGTCCCATGAAATCCGCAATAGCCTCATCGTTCTAGAATGAGTCCAAAAGAGGTGTATGATGTTGTTGTTCCAAGTCTATTAATTGTGGGTATATTAAGGGTATTTTTTCATTGGTATTAGCAAAGATTATAGAGGTTGTAGCTAGGGTATGGATATTGGTTTTATCAAGGTTCCATAAGGTGTCTAAGTTATACTCACTAGAGTCACAAGAATCCCATTTGTATTCATTGGAATCTATTTCTATATGGTTGTTGTCAAATGTAGATTCAGCAGTGATGGTATTGATGTTGAGGTTTTCAAACATGTTTTGGATATATAATTAGTCATCTAGATGTTCACAATTATCCGATGTCGCAATAGTGGTTGAAGTTTCTCCTTCCTCATAAGAGGTGCTTTCAATGCTTAGGGTGATCGTGTCTAATGAACCATAACCCAATCCAAGATTCTTTAGGTGTCTTTCTATGATAACTGGTTCTCTTCTACCTTGTCCATGTAAACCAAGGCCACCTTGTCCAGTGAACCCCATTCCTTTTACTATTTGATACCCTTTACTATTTTGATCAATAGGAAGGGGAGGTATTGGTTGTTCACATCCTTCTTTATAAATCCATGAAGATAGGTTTCTTCGAAAACTTCTTCATCTTGCATGTCTCGGCACTTGGTGAAAATGGTGGGTTTAACTATCATTGTAATAGCTTGAACATGTATGATCTCTTTCATCCCTCCATAAGTTTTTGGTGTTGGGGGAAGCATTCTGATGCAAAAGGATTGGTTGAAGTGGTATTCCCCACAACCCTCGTCAAGCACTTAGATCTTGAGATCGGATTTTGGTTGCTTATTTGATGGAGATACCGTGGAGGATGAAGGTAGTGATGATGGGTCCACGTATGAAAAAGAGTGGAAATATATATATTCTTGTTGGGTATTTGGAGAATCTTTTTGTACTTCTCTAATTTAGCACAGTAATGAAAAGGATTTGGGTTGGCATATATGGTAACTTCCTTATCATTATAAGGAAATTTTAGGCACTGATGGAATGTTGAAGGGATTGCTTTTAAGGCATGGGTCCATGGTCCCAAGAGAAGGTTGTATGGAAGCTTGAGATCCAGTACTTGACATGTTGTCTCTACTATTTCTAGTCTTATTTGAACATGGAGTTTGATTGTTCCTTTTGAATTTCTTTCCATATTGTGAATACGAAATTCACCATGCTCCTTTTGGGTTTTGTTTTTGGCTAAGTACTGGTCCATGCCTTCAAATGAATATCATCGGCTTATTTTTGATAATCACCGCAGCCTATGCCATGTGTCCGCTCAACACTCTCTGAGGGATTTCTCTCCTTTGTTCTTCTATCGGCCCCCGCTATGCACCCATGTGTATTCATCACGGGTTATTTTGATTGCTTCCCTTCACTTCCTTTTCGGTCCCCACCCGTGTGCCGCATAGCTCCCATTTGTATAAAGATCTAGCAGGTCCACAGGTGGCGTCTATAGTAAACATTTTTTCTACGTGTTATCTCAACGCAAGATTTCAATGAAGGAAGGAAAAAATTGACCGTGGGTAGCGAAATGTTGTCACGTGTCTCTTTAGCGCATGCTTCTTCAACACAAGGGATGAAGCGAACTATGGGTTGTGATATGATGCCACATGTTCTAATTGCCTATATGAGGGGGTGACACTTGTTTGCACAGGACTTTGCTGGGACCACTTCCATCATTTGCTGGGACCACTGTAATCATTGTTGTGACATCATTGCTCAGGATTCTGAATATTTTTAGTTGTTGCTCGCTAGTGGTGGGAGGATCGCTATATATACTACTCTTTGCTTCTAAAGAGGAATTACAAGTTTGAAGAATACATGCTACATGTTTTTCAAGTTCCACTAGTTTAAGAATTACAAGATTTTTGGAGAGACACCAAACCTTTTATTGTTTAGATTATTGCAAGAACTCATAGACTGTGCCATTGTTCAGCCTCTCTATTTTCTTATGCTATTGATAAACTTTACACTATGCCATTATTGTTTGAATGGTTTATTTGTCGTACTTCTATAATTCAAATGCAAGGTTACTGGTTTAGATCATGTCTTTTGACTCTTCTTTTCAGTAAATGGGTGTGATAATTATTTTATGTCATTGAATGAGTTGTTCATGTTGCAATCCTTAATTTATGTTATTCTAGGACATGGTAAAATGCTAAGTGGACCCTTAGATCATATCCAAAAGATAGGTTTATCGTGCCTTTTATCTAAATTATGGCACATCGCCTTAGTTAGATTCTTTATTTTTATATATGCTTCCTTTTCGCATTCTAAAACCCCAATTACAGAAGAAGCCGACTTCTTTAAAAATTTGGAGGTCACTCAGTTTAGCGCAATAAGTCCCCCATAAACTGAGTTTCCCACAAAGGGTTGTTACCTTGCCAATTTTTGGCATCAACAGTTTTTCTTTTTCTTGGCACGCTCAATGGGACTGAGCTTAAATGAATCTGATTTTTAGAAGGGTGTATGAGACATCAACTTGTTACTAGGTCCCAAACAACAAATAATCTTGGTTTATTAGTACTACCATTAGGGACAGTACAACCTGCGACCCAATTAGTGAACGTTCTGCTTCCTCCTCCCTTTTCACTAGCCATGTTGCCTACTGTTAACAAAAAAATATGTGGCATGGGACATCATAATCCCTCTTGTTGCACCAGTAGCACTTGTTGTTTGAGCCGCTATCCCAGTTTTTGCCCTAAAGGCTATACCTAAATTCATCGGAGATGGCTCAAGAACACCATCTGAACATCTGCAATATTTTACGGATGTATGTCTGGTACATGGCGTTACAGACCAAAATATAGCACTAAGGTTGCTCGTAGCCTCTTTCAGAGGCAAGGTACTAGATTGGTACCAGACGTTGCAATAAAACACTACCAGTACCTAGGATGAGCTTGAAGATCCTTTTTACCAAATATTCTCAAATGAAGGAGACAAATCCTTGCTATATTATCAGCTGTCATTCCTAAAAAAAGCCCCGCACGAAGCCATGGTTGGCTTCAATGCCCGGTTCCATACCAGCTGGTAGAGGATTCAAGTTGATATCTGACCGCTGCCCGATCTAGCATTTATGTTCTATTTGAAACCTATCAATCCTGACATTTCCATGATGATCCAATCTCTTGGAAGAACCACACTACTGAGCGCATATAGCGTCGCTGTCAAAGTGGAGAACAATTTGATAGATGCCAGGAAGTTGCCACCTTGGCCCATCATTCCTATATTCTCAGAAATATCATTTCCTACCCAAGAGATGCCTTCTACCAGCACATCAAATCCTCCTCAATCCATGTACACGTATCTAAGCACACCACATAATGTTACCTCTACATCTGGCTCTTCAAAGGAGGAGATGAGCAAGTTCAAGGAAATTTGGCAGACTATTGTTAATGAGATAACCATTATCAAGCACAACCAGGCCATACCTTTGAAGCCTACCTACTAGAATTATCAAGTCGGAAGGTCCTCTTACCAAAAAAACTAGTTCCAAGGAGGCACCCACACAAATTAGATAGTGTCGGTACCCACTCTACTGCAAAGCGCCAACCTAAGCTCAAGTAAAGAGTTGACTGCAAGGTAGAAAATTTTAGTGGATGACACCAACCCCTGGTGCTTCCCTTGCGGTGATTCACACATGCCCCAAAATTGTCCATGTGACAACCTACAACAAAAGGTAGTGGAACAACGTAGCCAAGCCGCAATGTCAAACCCCGAAAGCTATGTGTATACCTCTTTACAAATGGACAACGCGGTGCTCATGACACAAATGCAAGGGATGTCACTTGAGCAAGAAGTGAACATTGCTCCTGATCACACACTCTTCTCATGGATGGAAGAAGAAGAAGCAGTGTTTTTCAATGATGCATCTGCATCTGAAACACCGCAAGTACATTCTAATTACAACACCCGCTCGAAGAGGAGATTCATGGGTGAACCGGTTGTCCCACAACCTAAAAGTGCTTCCGACCAAACACCTAGCGCCTTTGCCGTGGTGCCACAATATTTTCCACAGAGGGAAGTTGTCATAATAAGAGAAAAGGAGCATAAATCTTTGAATCCGCCACCCTTCAATGGGGTGGAACAATTAAAGAAATCATTCACTAATGTGTCTCTTTGGGATGTATTAGCTATCCCAGAAAAGAAGAAATTACTATAGAAGGCACTTTGGGAGGATCTAATCATTGAACCAAAGGAGCAATTGTTCAAAGGAAAAGCTGTTGATCAATCACCTCTGGCCAAAGTTCTCACAAATAGTGTAGTGGAAGCTCCTACTGAGGTAAGAGATAACCTAAAACCTAAACCCTTCTTCCTAACGCTTATTGTGGGAGAGAAGTTATTACGCAATGCCATGATTGACTTCAGTGCTAGCACCAGAATTATGCCTAAATAGATAGCTGAAGCTTTAGGGCTCAGTTATGAACCTTTAAAAAAGGGAGTCATGCAACTTGATGGAAACAGAGTTGAAACTCTTGGTCTCATCAAGGATCTCCCCTTTACTCTATTCTCCTGCCCTAGCATCACGATGTTGCAAGATACTATGATCATTGATGTTCCCCCCATGTTTGACCTCTATCTATCCCAAGAATTTACTTCAAAGGTGGGTGGATACCTATCCCTGGATTGGTTGCACATGATTCTTAGGACCAAGCGTGGTGTGAAAATGAAGATATAATTTGAAGCTCGACATTTGGAACATATGGCCAATGAGGCCATGATCAACTTTGAGGCCACTCATACTTCTATCACCAAGCAAGAAATGTATTGCACTGAGCTACTAGAAGATGAAAAGGTGACCAGAGATCAGACTGATCAAGAAGATGTTCTGTTGAGAAAACATATGGATACTGATGCTTTTGGCAGCTACCATGCCATCGAGTTGGGCACCTATGTCATCTATGATGAAGATCTAGTGCTCTTGAAGGTCATCAAAAAAATAGAGAATGGTCAAGCCTCAGAGTTATGGATGCTGCATTTCGATTGAGCAAGATGAAAGAAAGGTGTAGGAGCTGAGATATGTTTAATGTCCCCACATAATGAAAAGACATTAAGGTTTTTCTACTTCCAGTTTGCTTGCTCGAACAATGAAGTTGAATATGAAGGACTAGTGCAAGGTATCAGCCTTGCGGAACATATGGGCATAAAACAATTAATGGTGTTCAGAGATTCTGAACTACTAGTCAATCAAGTCTGAGGAATTTCTACGACCAAGAATGTTCGCATGTGATCCTATAGACACCAAGTTTGGGACCTGATTGAGGATTTTGAAGCCTTCAACATTCAGATGGTGCCTGAAGAACAAAATACAAATGCATACCAAATGACATCAATTGGATCCCAGTTTGATCCTACCTCCGACCTCATTCACAACAAACACTCTATACGAGTGATAGTTCGATCGATGATTCCAAACAATGACCAAAGTTGGAAAGTGTTTGATAGTGATGAACACATTGCCTCATTCATCCAGCAGTCAGGATAATTTGCTGACCAGTTCCAACCAAATTTTTTTGAAGCTTATGAAGGACAAATTGTTCAGCTAAAATCCAACAAGCTTCTAAAGGGATTGGTCACTCTCAAAAATATTTTCGATTGTATGATGCAAGAAATGACAAGTGGAAGTTTATAGCAGACAAAGGTGACTATGTGGACCTTCAGGTCAGAGATGGAAGAAAGCTCAAAGTCGGGAAGGATGTCCCGCATCACGATAAAGAAAGGCTTATCGACTTTTGCAAAAAATATGGAGTGGTGGCCTAGTCATACGATGAACTCAGAGGATATGATCCAGATTTCATTCAACATACAATAGAGTTGGCAAAAGGCGCAAAACTAGTCCACCAAAAATAGAGGCCAGTGAATCCCAAGATTGAAGTGCTAATGGCACAAGAATTAACAAAGCTAATCTAGTCACAGATTTTCTTCTCAATCAAGCATAGAATGTGGGTATCCAATTTGGTCTCAGTCTGAAACAAGAATGGAGATATCCACCTATGTGTGGACTTTTGAGACCTAAACAAAGCATCCTTGAAGGATCATTACCTACTACCTCCAATGGAGTCAATCCTGCAAATGGTGGAAGGATCAGAGATGTTCTCCCTGTTAGATGGCTTCTCTAGTTACAATCAGATCCAGGTTAAAGAAGAGGATCAACATAAGACAATGTTCACTACCAAGTGGGGAACATTTGTATACATTAAGATGCCATTCGGTCCCTCAAACGTAGGAGCCACCTTCCAGTGGGCAATGGATATCACTTTTAGTGAACTAATTAATAAGATTATCCTAATCTATTTGGATGATTTGACAGTGCTCTCCAAATCCAAAGATGATCATTTTGATCACCTTGAGATGGTTTTTAAGAAATTCCAAGAGTTTGGGATATCCCTGAACCCAAAAAAATGTGTCTTTGGAGTTCCGTAAGGCAAGCTATTGGGGCACGTGGTGTCCAAAGAAGGAATTTCAATTGATCCTAACCGGGTGAAAGCAATCAAAGAGCTTCCCCTTCTAGTCAACCAGAAAGGCATCCAATCCTTCTTGGGAAAGGTGAATTTTGTTAGCAAATTTATTTATGATTTTGTAGGAATAATTAGGCCAATTAACTTGATGTTGAAAAAGGATCAAACATTTAAATGGACAAAGGAAGCCAGAGAAGCCTTTGAGAGAGTCAAGGATGCCATTTCCTCTGCTCCTGTTCTAGTCAATCCAAACTTATCAAAGGACTTCATAATGTATGTATTCAGTAGCAAGTCAAGCATTGCTACTGTCTTAACTCAGAAAGATGATGAGGGAAAGGTAGAACATCTAATAGAATTTCACTCCCAGACCTTGAAGGAATATGAGTCAAACTACAACTTTGTAGAGAGGCAAGAATTTGCAATAGTTAAGGGGATCAAGAAGTTTCAACACTTAATATCTTGCAATAAGGTGATTGTCTAAGTTGTGCATTCTAGTGTACGTGAATACATCATGGAAGGAGAGATCACCGAGAAAATAGCCAATTGGATCACCAAAATCCTTGAATATGACATTGATTTTAAGCCTACCAAAACTGTTCGAGGAAGAGAGTTGTGCGAATACCTTGTGCACGATGAAGAAATGGCCACCGAAGAAGAGCAATCGGAGTTAGTCCTAATGAACGAGTCAGAGTCCAAAGTTTGTTGGCTGGCAGATAGAGTAAGATTTATGCATACAGGAAAATATTTTTCGAGCCTTCCTCCTTAGAAGAGGAGATTCTACCGACTACAAAATAGTGGATACACACTCATTGAAGGGATCCTGTTCAAGATAAATTTTAATGAAATTCTATTGTGGTGTGTTACCAAAGAGAAAATGAAAAGGATCCTCGACACTTACCACAGTAGTTCTACGGGTGGGCATTTCTCTACAAAGACAATTGCCATCAAAATCATGTGTGTGACATACTTTTTTCCAATGCTATTTCATGATTCCTACTCCTTGGTGAAAACCTACAAGGAATGTCAGTTCTTCACAGGAAGAAGAAAGAATTCCGCAATGCCTCTAAATCCTATAGTGGTTGATGAGCCATTTGCGATATGGGGTTTGGAATTCATTGGAATGATCAACCTAGCCTCTAGCACAGGACATAAATGGATCTTGACAACCATAGACTACTTCACGAGATGGACCAAAGCCTTGCCACTAAAGAATGCAACAGAGGCAGAGATAGTGGATTTCCTAGAGGAGTTGGTGACAAGATTCGACCTGCCCAAAACTATCATCTTCGACAATGCTAAAGATTTCATGAGCTCTAAGGTAAGTCAATTTGCACTTATGCATGACATATTCCTTAAAACATCATCAAACTACTACCTGCAAGGGAATGGCTTAGCCGAGTCGACAAACAAGAATTTGGTCTGATTTCTCAAAAGAATTAGATCATAATACTAAAGGGAATGGCATAAAAACCTCCAAACAATGCTCTGGGCAGACCGCATCACTCCTAAGCAAGTCCTCAAGACTTCACCATATGAACTAGTATATGTAAAAGAGGAATTATTTCCTATCTCTATGGAGATTTTGGCGTTGCAATTGCTAAAATCTCTTGAGGTGGAACAAAATAGCGCAATGGAGGTGCGGTTAGCCAAGTTGTTAGAAGTACAAGAAAAAAGGGAAAAGTACCTAATAGCCATGACTAACCGCTAACAAGTGGTTAAAAGGTGGTTTGAAAAGAAATCGTTTGATCAAGGTCTAAAGCGCAGAGATCTAGTGCTAAAATTTAACGAAAGGGTTGCAAAGCCGGGTTAGCACGGGAAGTTTGATAGCCTTTGGGAAGGCCCATTCAGAATAATTCAATGCAAAGAGCATAATTCATATGAGTTAGAAACTGTGGAAAAAGAAGCGCTGGGAATTCTAGTCAACGAAATTCACCTGAAACTATTTAATTAAGCTTGTTGCCCTACTAATGTAAATATGTCTATAATGTTTTTCCCTTCTTTCCCTTTTTTTTAGTTGGCCGGTCTTTTTATTTATTCTTTGGTTCAAGAAGGAAAAGAGTAGTTAACCCATTGATTGCAGAGAGTAAGGAAATAAACTCATAGCTGAAAAGAGCAAAAAATCAAAGCACCCACATGGAAAATTGATATATACATGTCGAAAAGGAAAAGATGACCCAGTTTTAGAAGCCAAAGTAGACAACAAGATGGTTATATAAAGATATATTTTCATTATATATGTGCTTTGGTGTTTACATTGTCAAAATGTCTCAAAGGCCATGTTTCTAAAAGCATATAGTTCTATTATGCTTTTTTCATATATATGTTACGAAAATCCTTTTTCAGGCATGTATACAAAAAATGGACTAATTGTTATGAGTTTTAAAAGGAAAAAAGAAAGGCACAATAGTCTTCAATCCACAACATGGGCAGCAACAATAGATGCATCAACAATACCGCCCAACATATCTTCATCCACAGGGGCATCATCATCATCAACAACATCATTAACATGAGCAACATCCAAAGGCGGAGGGAACACAAGGTTCCTGATGTCCGTATACCAGTGGATGTCATAAAATGACACCACATTGTAGATGCGAAATAGGAAATGGCACGCTCGAGTGACCTTCTGATGGTGCTCATCTTGCGACTGGAGGTGAAAGCCACTCAGAAATGGCAGCCATAGCACAACCACATCCTCTTCTATGAACCTTTGTAGACCGCTCACAGTCGGTATGCTTCCACCATACGTAGCATTTACCACTACCTCTGTGAGGCCATTTAGGTACTTCTTGGGAAATATTTCTTTGACAAGATGAAGAACCAGGGGCTTGGGAATTCAAATATCTAGCATGGAGGTGACAAAGTGCGACCACACATCAATGTTAACTCGATACTTGTCCTCGTATTTGAGGAAATCCCATCGTAGAAGCCATTTCATGGCTATGATAGCCAGTGAGTGCTTATTTTTTGTCATCCTCTTCAAACGCTTAGTAGAAATCTCACCTAGGCAGGAAGCCTGAGACTTGTGACACACTAGCCTAATTGGGGTATTCATGCTAGCAATCGCTCTGCAACTAGTCTGAAACTATCTTTGCAAAGTGCCTAGGTCTAACCTATGAAAATGCTATGCACTGCAAATGCCAAACTGCTAAACCAATGACCTACTACCAAATTTTCTCTAATCACTAAGTGTGATTTCGCTACTGCTTAGATGCCTATTTATAGAAAAAACAAGCAAATTTGTGGTAATTTTCTTACCATACACGTGATGCTAATCAAGTACCAACTTGAAATTTGTGCCTGAGCTTGCTCGAATTTCTCACCTAGTTGTGTCTGCTAAGTACGGTTTGATACATGCAAAACTAATAATGGCTAATTAATTAGCCTAAGCTAGTGGCAACAATCGGCAATGTTATGCACAACCAAGGACTGGGGTGTCATTCTCCAGGTGTTTTTCTTATTCTGAGGTAGAGCTCATATCTTTTCAAATGTTGATCGCATCTTTGGCTTAATCATTCCTTTTGGGATATTAATTACCAATGCATACGAATGCTTAAGCTGCTAGCAAAGCATCGACTGAAGTTCCAAGAAAATCATGTTGTACAATATAGTTGCTAATTGCAATTATGAATTCTTGTCACATCAAAATGGCAAGTGATTCATCTTGCGCAAGCCAAGGGTTGGTAGCACATGCCAAATTAAATGCAAAAAGGTAACTCCCATCTACCACCTTGAGGAAAAATAGCCAAGTGTTGCATGCAAAATTTTTAAGCACTTAAAAGGTCTTTTCAAATACACTACTCAGAACAAAAGCGATTTCTAGTGCACAGCCAGAGCCGAGGTAAAGTTGTAGAAAATTCAAGCTAAGCAAAAGCTTCCCACAAATCAAAATGTTAGAGGGTTTAAGCCAAGGATTACAAGGAGGGGCAATGAAAATATTATTCAAAGTCATGTGAGGAGAACTAGTTGTCAATATCTTTGAAGAAATTTCCTATGCCACACCAGGTATTCCTGACAAGCCAAAGTGGGAAAACACAAAAGAGCTGCACAAGCCCAAAGGCTACATAGACTAGAACTTAATTAAGGAGGATTGGGATAATATTCATGATCCATTTCTTGCAAAAATCCCTAAAGGATTGAGGGAAGCTTCCTGTACAAGAATGAAGGTGTCTAAAAAGACAATGTCGACGGCAGATAAAGTATGGTTTAGCGGACTTCCTCAATATATGGTCCCATTTTTGCACTACTGCCCTGAATTGGTCGATGCGACTGTTAAACATTTCAACCCAAGCACCAACACTATCGAGGGTAGGACTCTATCAGTTAACATCACTCCAGGAGCCATTCAAAATATGCTATGTATTCTTGACCATAAGCAACGAAGGATGACAATGGAGGAATTCACTCCTAAACATGGGGACCATATATGGAGCACCAAGAATAAGGCTCTAGAGTTTTATAATGAAGAAACCCAAAGGATTGAAGTAGAGCAAGGGAAGCCACCAAGAATTCTAGTGCAGCATAGCGCTTTCACAGAAGACCTGCAAGATGCCTTTTCAATGATGGCATTTTTTTTTGGTCTAGACACTGACAAGGAGGTGCACGTGTTTCAATTGGGCCCAAGTTTCCAGTTTTGCAGGCAACAATCTTATTTCTGGTATGATTTTTCAGAGTACCTCGCAAAGAAAATGATAGAGCAAATCAAAAAATACCAAGCTAAATGAAAGTTCAGATTTCTTTCCTATTTTGCCCATATGTTTTTGCATCAGAACCCTGATTTCTTTGATAAGCAGGTGAATTTGTCTATTTTTGATGAAAGGAACAAAAGAAAGCTAGTTTATGTCTAGACTCCTCTCCTCTCTTCCACTTTTTATTATTATGTATTTTTGGATTATTTCTTAACTCTGATTTTGCAAGATTTGCAAGGAGAAGATAGTATTAATCTGCTCACTTTGGTGCAGACAAAGTATATGCATAATTTAATTCCCATACGTGATTGGTTCTTCAAAGTTGATTTTACATTCATCCGAATGTGAGGCTTCACTGACGAACCATTTTTCCTTTCGACATGTGTGACTAATCGAGTGCTGGCCCTTGAATTGTTCCGACAGGCATGCATTATTGATATTACCTTTTGCAGAGGGAAAAAAGGCCAAGAGGAAGGGATTCTTCACCTATTTGCAAAGTTTCAAAAAATTGGCCATGAAAAAGAAGTAGACACACCCATTGTTGTAGGATAAGCTTGCTCATTTAGGGTTGGTAATGATCTGCGACAACTGAGATTACAACCCTTTCAATGATCTACCATATGAACATATCAAGGTAACTCACAACCCTCAACCTTACTAGGAAAGGAGGCGTAACTAGCTAGAGGATGAAGATGAATTTTTGGTTGACCTGATTCATATTCCCATGGAGGACAACAGGCCACCATGGCATAGGTTCTATTTCCTTGAAGTGGATTATGATGAGAACTGCAAAATGGGAAAAACTCTGTACAATAGGTTGAGAAATGAAGAAGAATGGACTATTGAAAGGATCAGAGACTTCTAGGTGTATTGCCAAGAGATAAAACAACTCGATGCACCTTATGAAAGCATGCTGGAGGATGAAGAGTTTGAAAATCTATGGGATGATGAGCATCCTACTTCTGACTCAAGTGCTAGTGAAGGAAATGACCCCGATGAAGGAGAAGAACAAGCAAAGGAGGAAGCCGATACATCGATGTCCTCTGCTAAACAAAAGAAGTCCATAGGGTAGCCTGCCTATATCACTTCAAATGTGCGACTAAATATATCAAGAGCCTCATGGACACTCACCTGGGCCTCAAAACAACAAGAGTATCCTAGCAACAATAGTTAGAGATTGTAGAGATCGGAGACTCCCCGCCCACTAAACGACAACACACAAAAGCTATATTGGGGGATGGTTCACAAGAGCCTTCTGCAAGCCAAGTACTCACAAAAAACCAGGAGTCTGAAGTAAGTGAGGAGCCAACAACAAGTGGAGCACTGCCAACATTGAGTCAACAGGTAACGTTCACTCCTTCTCTCACTTCTCAATCTTTAATATCCTCTGCCATTCCCATGGAACCTCTCACTAGAAGTGTTGGCCCTACCTTCTCTACCCCTACCACAATGTTTATGGGAGGTTTCTCTCAATTCACCCAGACCAGGCCATCTATCTTAATGCCTCTACGGACCTTAACACCAATCATCGTAGCTCAATCTCTTCTCGCCTCTCTTTCTGAAGGCTCGGGCACCATGGGTACCCGTATTGCTACTGCTACCTTAGGTACAACCCAATTTTCCAAGAAAATAGACTCGATTATGACTATCCCATCACCACAACAACTGATGAGTCCTTCCGCTAGTTCATAAACCGAACTATGGCAGGTTCCCTTTTTCTCCCCAAAAACTGTCAATCTCCCACCAAAGAAAATGCAGGGGCCTACCACACTTGTATTCCCTTTTTCCTTGCCTCCTGGTGCACCTATTGTAGGTGGGCTAGTTCAATCTCCAGGTCAATTCATAGAGCAGGGTGATGCTACGAAGGAAGCACGGGCCCTCAGGATCCAAAAGCGAAAAGAGAAGGATGAAAAAAAGGAGGCAGAGTCTAAGGTGTATACGGTTTACAATGAAGCACAACAAACATTAAATTTCACTACCATGTACTCAAATGTTGTTAAACCACAAGGGGAGATGTTTTTGGTCCATTACAACATGTATGCCATGGGGCTTGATCTGGCCGCAACCCGACCGTAGGACAAAGTTGAACTCATGGAGGAAATGCAACGGTTGGTAATGACTAATTTCCTTTGATCTAGCTGCTAGTTGAAGAAAAAGGAGGAGCAACTGAAGCTTTTCAAGGAAAGGGTCAATTTATTGGAGACAAAGGAGAAGTCACTGGAAGTAGAAGTTGTACGCTTATCAAAAAAAGTGTGGGTAGAAGAGTTGGAGCGGAGAAAACTCCAGGAGGAACTCAATAAGTCCCAATCCATTGACCCCACAATGATCAACGAACTACGGGTGAGGAACCATAAATATCAGAGCCAACTGACCTTGGCAGAGCAAAATCTGCAACAAAAGGATAAAGAGTTAGCAGCTCAATGCACTCTGCACGAGCAGGAATTAGAAAAGAATGGACTTTGAAGGTTGAAAGGCCCAAATGGAAAAGGAGCTCCAAGAGACAAAGTCCTCTCTTGACACAAAATTAATGACCTGTGACCGAGCCAAGGAGAACTGGTATAGAGAGCTAAGTAGCTTTGGGGAGCAACTGGCATCCGCAAAAAAGAGAACTATGAAATTAACACGGGATGTCAATTCAAAAGATATAAAGATCACCTCTCTAAAGAGCACTCTCCAGGCCTCCATTGCACAGTTGGACCTCATCCCATTAGCTCAGAAGCTATATATTTCTTATTGGAAAAAGGTTAAATACTTCTGCCTAACATTGCAACCAACACTCTTGTTCATCTCGAAGGCAACAAAATTGAGCCAGGAGGTTCATGAAACAATCAAACAGTTCCCAAGGTTCATCACAGAGAAGGTTCCTAAAGCAAAGAGTTTTCTTTGCAAGCTATACACGGTCTCTGATGAATACCTGGCCAAGGCAGGAATCAAAGATCAAGATATTGCTGCCCAGATGGAAAACAAGTTCATCCATTTCCACTCAACCTTCTAGCAAACTAAAGCTGCCACAGCTACTTTAAACTAGACAATGGATGACATACAGGAAAATTTCTCCCATCTGAGCGAGATGTGTCTACCATCCCCATTTCTTGAAGATGGGTTGATCACCACAGCCGAGCAAATTGAAAAAATAATTGAAGAAAAGGAGCAAGACCCAACCACTTTCTAGAGTTTTAGCCATCCTCCTACCGTAGAAAACATTGAAGGTGTTATTCATCCTCTTGCACAACTACTTTTCCATTGTGAGGCGGGGGTCGATTTACCTAAGGTACTTCCTTATAAAGAAACGCTCGACCTAGGCAGAGCATAGGAAAATTTGCACAATATAAAAAGACCATTTGAAGATGATTGGTCACCCTTGCAATCAGCCCTTTCCAATCTCTAATTTTGTTTCCAATGGATGGCACTCTAGTCTATGAACTAGAGAAAATTTTGGGTTCCACATTCCTCAAATCAAAACGCCCCTGATAGTCACCGGAAGCTGTGAATACGAAATTCACCATGCTCCCTTCATGTTTTGTTTTTGGCTAAGTACTGGTGCATTCCTTCAAATGAATATCATTAGCTCCTTTTTGATAATCTCGTGGCCTCTGCCACATGTCCACTCAACGCTCTCCGAGGGATTTATCTCTTTTGTTCTTCTATAGGCCCTAGCTATGCTCCCATGTGTCTTCACCGTGGGTTATTTTGATTCCTTCCCTTCACTTCCTCGTTAGTCCCTGCCCGTGTGCCACATAGCTCCCATTTGCATAAAGATTTGGTCATCCCCATAAGTGGTGTCTATAATAAACATTTTTCTATGTGTCATCTTAGTGCAAACTTTCAACGAAGGAAGGAAAAAATTGACCGCAGGCAGCAAAATGTTGCCATGCGTCTCTTTAGCGCATGCTTCTTCAACACAAGGGATGAAGTGAACTATAGGATGCGATATGCTGCCACGTGTTCTAACTGCCTATACGAGGGGGTGACACTTGTTTGCACAAGACTTTTCTGGGACCATTGTCATCATTCACAGGGGATGCACCTGAATGGGGAGCAACCAAATGCTATGGCCTGAACCTTTTCTATTGCAATGACCGAGGGTAATCATTACTGTGACATCATTGCTCAGGATTCTAAATCTTTTTAGTTGCTAATCACTAATGGTGGGAGGCTTGCTATATATACTGCTCTTTTCTTCTAAAGAGGAGTTTCGAGTTTGAAGATTACATGCTACATGTTTCTCAAGTTCCACTAGTTGAAGAATTACAGTATTTTTGGAGAGACACTAGGCCTTTTTATTGTTTAGATTATTTCAAGAACTTATAGACTCTGCCATTGTTCGACCTCTCTCTTTTCTTATGCTATTGATAAAATTTAAATTGTGCCATTATTGTTTGAATGGTTTATTTTTCATACTTCTATAATTTGAATGCAAGGTTACTAGTTTAGAACATGTCTTTTGACTCTTCTTTTCAATAAATGGGTGTGATAATTATTTTATGTCATTGAATGAGTTGTTCATACTATAGTCCTTAATTTTTGTTATTCTAGGACATGGTAAATTGCTAAGTGGGCCCTTAGATCATATCCAAAAGATAGGTTTATCGTGCCTTTTATCTAAATTTTGGTGCATCGCCTTAGTTAGATTCTTTATTTTTATATCCTCTTCCTTTTCCCATTCCAAAACCCTAATTACAAAAGAAGCCGACTTCTTTATAAATTTGGAGGTCACTCAGTTTAGCGCAATAAGTCCCCCATAAACTGAGTTTCTGACAAAGGGATGTTACCTCGCCAATTTTTGGCATCAACACATATCATCATAAGCTTGTATGGTGATACTTTTACTTTTATCTATTGAATCATTAGAATATCCCAGTTGTTTCACTAATTTTAGGGTACCAATGTTTAAACCTACACCATTATCTATCAGTACTCTCTTGAATTTTTGTTTATGGAAACACACTTCTAGATAGAGATCTTGATTGTGGAAAGATTTTTGTGGAAGGTATTTCTTAGAAAAGACCAAATAATGAGTGGAGGTGATGTTTCCAATCATTACTTGAAATTGTTCGACATTGAGGTTATTAGGGACGAACGTTTCAACAAGAGCTTTCTCCAAGATTTCCTTATGTTCTGGCGACAATTTTAAAAGATCAAGGGTGGAGATTAAGGTGGGAGTTTTCTTTAGTTGTTCCACAATGTTGTAGTTGCTTGATGGATTACTTGTGTCTTTTACTTGGGGTGGTGCTCCTTAGATTTAACTCTCCCCTTTCATGTAGTTACATTACACTCGATATCTCTACCTAGTATGGTTACAACATGGATGGTATGATCATCATGAGAGATATTTCCTATGATTTCATCATAAGAAATTTTTTCTTTGTGATAATCCTTCTCTTTACCCTTGTTGCTTCCCCTAGAATGGTCAAGGATTAGATCCTTGTAAAATTTTAAGTCTATTTCTAGGACAATGTTCTATGTCGACCTCTCCCTTTTCTATTAGATCTTGCACAATATTTTTGAGCCTCATGCAATTGTCGGTGGTATGCCCCTTGGTCTTGTGAAATTCACATTGATCGTTCTCATTATTCCATGGGGGTTTGAAGTTAGTTTCTTCATAGTTTACTTTTTCATTAACCTTGATGAGGTTCTTTTGGACTAGTTTGTGCATAATCACCTCAAGGGACTCTCCCAATGGAGTAAATTTTCTTTGAGGTTGGTCATATTGCCTTGGTGGCCTCCTTTCATTATCTTGTCCTTGATTTTTCTGTTTGTTTTTTGGTTGGTTGTTTTGAGGATAATTGAGTTGGTTGTTTTGTTGATAATTGGGTTGGTTGTTTGGCATGTTGTTTTTAGTGTAGCTTTGTGTTGTTTGAACCTGATTCTATGATACATTGGAAGGTTGTATGTTTTGTACCACCTTAGCATCAACTACTCCATCATTGGTTACATTTTTGTTTTTCGCCCATATCTTCGACTTATCATTTGAAGTAGAAGGTTGATCCTTAGGGTTGTAAAGTTTAATTACTCCCCTTGTGATGAGAGATCTTTCAATTAGCAAACCCTTTTCAATAGTCTCCTCAAAGTTGTTAGGGAACAACACAATGAGTTGGAAGTTGATGTTTGTGTGTATGTTAGAGATAAATATTTCTACAAGTTATTTCTTAGGAATGAGGCATTTACATTTTCTTTCTTTGTGTCTCCACCTCTATAGATACAAAGAAAATTATTTGCCTTGACTTTGTTTTATTTTGTAGATATCAGTGATCATTCTATCCCATTCTATGTTGTATGAGAAATAGTTGAAAATTTTATTTGACAACTCATCAAATATTTTGATACCAGGTGGTAGATGAGAGAACCAATCTATAGAGGCTCCATTGAGACTTCATGGGAAAATACTCATTAGATAATTATCATTTCATTGTAGATCCATGCAAGATACTGAAAATTTGTGCACATGCTCTATTGGATCCCCTCTTCCCCTATACTTGTCAAATTTTGGTATTTCAAAGCCTTTGGGGAAAGGTACCATAGATAATTTTTGATCAAAATGATATGGGAAAATATCTTGTAGAGTGTAGCTCTTCTTTGGCTTTCCAATTTGTATGTTCGGTATCCTTTGGTTGATGGTTTGTAGTTGCACATTTATGTCATTGGTTGGTGCACTTGCTTGAGGATTTTGTGCACTGTAGCTCTGTTTTCCTATGAATTTTTTTTGGTCATAAACGGGATACTATGTAGTTATGGGACCTTGAGGACCATGTTGTGTATAAGTTAGGTTGGGTCCTTGTTGTGGGTTGTAGATATGTTGAGTTTGTTATGTACCCTAGTATTGATTTTGAAGTATCCCTTGGTATTGATTTTGTAGACCTCCTTGATTTTGAGGGATACTTTGTTATTTTTGTTGAGGAGTTTGATTTTGGTTTTATGGAATACCATGTTGTGGAGTTTGAGGTGTACCCATATAATTTATGTGTGGTATTCCTTGGTGTTGTTGATTTTGTTGAAGGGAACCTTGGTATTGCATTGATGGTACACCTTTTTGTCATGGATTTTGTTGAAGGGTACCTTGGTATTGCATTGGTGGTATACCTTTTTATTGTGAATGTTGTTGAAGGGTACCTTGGTATTGCGTTGATGGTACACCTTATTGTTGTGAGTGTTGTTGAAGGGTACCTTGGTATTGTGAATGTTGTTGAAGGGTACCTTGATAGTTAGTTTGGGGTACACCTTGTTGTTTGGGATTTTTTTGAAGGGTACCTTGATAGTTCATTTGGAGTACACCTTGTTGTGGTGGATTTTGTTGAAGGGTATCTTGATAGTTCATTTGGGGTATGCCTTGTTGTTGTGGATTTTGTTGAAGGGTACCTTGGTAGTTTGTTTGGGGTACACCTTGTTGTTGTGGATTTTGTTGAAGGGTACCTTAGTAGCTCATTTGGGGTACACCTTGCTGTTGTGGATTTTTTTGGAGGGTACCTTGATAGTTAGTTTGGGGTACACCTTGTTGTTGTGAATTCTTTTGTGGTACACCTTGTTATGGAATTTTTTATAATTTCCATTATTGATATTGCACGTTGTTGGAAGGGTCAATATGATGTATGTTTTGGAATGCTTTGGGTTGTATTTCCTTGATATTGGAGTGCTACAATTGCTTGATCAATTTGGGATGGTGGCCTAAACAATGGGTTATCCATAGGTTGTGTTTTAGGTTGATCATTGTTTTGTGAAAACAAGGGTGGTATGTTGGGATTCATCATTGTTTTTGGTACTTGTCTAACTACTATTTGATCTCCCAATGGAATAAGATTAGTATCTTTTAGAATGTCCACATTGAAGTCTATGGGTATTTTAGTAGCACTTTGTGCTAATGTGAGAAAATACGAATTTGTATTCTTCCCAAGCATTTGTCCATAAGCTTTTTCATCTTAGGATATTGGGAGTATTCTAATAGTTTTTCATCTATAAGTTCCTCATCACTATCATATTCTTCTATGATTATGTCCTTTTAATTTGGAAGTTGATTTTGACTATCAATCATGTTTTTGTTTCTAAGGAGTACTTCCTCATTAATAGGTGGTTGACTTTGTGTTGCTTTGAATGTGGGTTCTCTTTGAGGAGTTGTAAGGTCATTTGGGTTATAGCCCCATGGTTGGGTTTCCTCATTAGTGGTGTTTGTCATAGGTGAACTAGTACTATTCATGTTTTCTTCCATCTTTTTCCTATGTTGGGATCTCGTTGTTGTCATAAGCAAGTCCAAGACCTAGGTGAATTTTCGTGATCACTAACTATGGAATGGGATGATGTTATGTTTTTGGGTTTTTTTGTTTTAATAATGAAGTATGGATATAATGTGTGAAAACCTTTTAATAATAGTTTGTTGATGGTTTTCTATGGATTTTGATGCTCAAGACCCTAAAGTATGAGTGATATTTGGTGGCACTAATCTTTTGGATACAAAGGTGCACAATACTTGGACCAATATTTTGCTTCATTTTTAGAGGATATGTTGTTGCTCTACTTGCACTAGCTATGAGGTGAAAAGCAAAGGTTGAGGTTCAATATATTAAAAAGTGACAGAAAGAGGAATAATCCAAAGTGTTATGTTTAATGAGTATCCTAAAACTAGGTTGATGTTTTGATGTGTTGATGGATTATGGTAAATGTTGATGGGACCTATTGCAGGTTTGATTGTTTGTGTTTCAAAGAATGATGGACTAACAAATTTTTGAGATCAATTTTGATATGTAGAAATTTTTTGAGACAATAGTGGCAATGTTTAGGATTATAGCTATAATTTTCTGAGACAATAGCGACAATGTTTAGGACTGTAGCAATTTCCTTTTTAGAACAACTGCGACAAGTTTAGCAAAAGCAATCTCTGTATGAAATTTTGACTATCAAAATAGTGAAGGCAATAGCGGCTCTATGTGCCAAAGTGGCTATATTTTATTATAGTAGTTATAATATTTACAACATAAGTGGTTCTATTGAAGGAAAACTGTGGAAATTTTATGAGATAATAGTGGTTGAAATGAAAAGTAGTGGCTTTGTTTCTCAAATTTTTAGTTTATTCAATATCAATTTGTTTTGGATAATTTTTACAATTTTGAAGTACTTGCTCAATTTGATGTTTTGATGGAAATTGATGCATACAATAGATAATTTTAGATCCAATGATATAACTTGTACAATAATCAATCGACACATCCTAATGAATAAAATGTACGATCTTCTCTGTAGGCTTACCTCCCCCCCCAAAAGGGTTCTACTTGAATCTATAGAGGGAAAAATTAGGATATATCAAGGAAATATACCATCTTGACACTCCGAAGAAAAAGATTCCTTTCCCATAATTGCTTTATTATCTCAACTTATATATATGACATGGTAAGTAACTTTTGGGAGTGGCGTGCCTCCCATGCACTAATTTAAAGAACATTTTAGAAAAAATTGGATGACAAATAGAACAAGAGTATTTAATGACAACTATGAACACTGCGACACATAATTCACCAGTAAGCCACTTAAGGCTTTAACTGTTCTTGCTTGGTCCTAAAAAGGTCTAGACAAGATAGGCACATGTCTATTATCATGCCCATATTGAAGCTACTTTATTTAATTTCACAACCTTTATATAGCCCACCAGTAAATGTGCTTTTTAGAGTCACTTATATGAGTTTTCCATTGTGGGATATATCTCATTAGCAGGCCCATCTAAAAAGAAGGTGACCAAAAAAAAATACAAAAGCCTAAAGTGTTTCTCGTCACCCAAGAACATAGCAAAATTTAGGGGGAGAGGATGCTAAATAGGCGTGCGACAACTAAGAGGGGGGTGAATCAGTTGTCACAAAATTCAAACTTAAAACTTCAACACATTAATTCCACAACCACACTATTCTTTTAGTAAGTAAGAGCATGAAACACAAATAACAGAAAGTAAATCAACACAATGAACACCAGATTTTTACGTGGAAAGCCCAATAAGGGAAAGACCACAGTGAGGATTAACTAACAATATACAGTAGTTTCAAACTGAAAATAAAAGGCTCACTGTCTTGAAAGGACTCATTGTCCAAATACAAAAGCTCACTGCTTACAAGAGAGGCTCATTGCCTACAAAAAGGATTGACAAAACAAAATTGGGCTTTACAACAAAAATGAACTGAGAATAATGCATCTAACAAGTGCTAATGTAGTTTCGATGATGCTCAATAAAATGATTCAACACAATTCATCTTTTCGCTCACTTTCGACCTTTTATTCACAACTGCTTCATTGATTTTGCATATACACACACACTTCTATTCCTCTATCTCTATCACTCTTAAAAACTATCCAACATATTCATTTATATACCTGATCTTTTCCTCAAGCATCAATTAGGTCGGCCTAATTAGATGCATTTCATATTTACCAAGAATACCAACTATTGGCTCCAATAATTCACAAAATATTTCTAAGAAAGTAGTTCAAACCTCTAGCATGCTACATTATGTCGGCAAAGACCTAAAATAGGTCTCACATATATCAGCATAGCAAAATTAATTCACCGTATCACAATTACCCCAAGAAGTCAGCCAGGAATAGACTTCAGTGCAAAAAGAAATAAACATTATATTAGTTGCCACAATGTTGTACAAGCACCAGAGCATGTAATATTCTGAACATGCATGCCTTCAACAAGCATAAGAAATCTATCTAAACCACAAGCATCAATAACTAATTGTGGAGGAATGCAGACTAGAATACCAGAGAGTGTAGCTCAAATACCGATTTAGATACCGAACCAAAATACTAGATCAAGCACTATCCTAAACTTGCAGTCACAACATGGTGACATAAATGACAATACAAAACTGTAGAGATAGTCAATCTTCTTTATTTTCCCAACAATCTCCCCCTTTTTCATTGATGGAAACATGTAAAAAAACTTCTCCTTCAAACTCTCCCCATACTCTAACTCAACTCTAACTCTCTCCATACTCTAACTATCTCCCCCTTTGAAATCAATGGAAAAGGGTGGCCAAAAAAGATGTAAACAAGGTTTAAACATGGTGACATCAAAAATAAAAAATATTTTAATTCATCAAAAAAATTCTAGCCATCCAAAACTTTTGAACATCAATTCAATTAGCTTCTTTTTTCTTCCTTTTCTTCTTCTCCACAACAAAAACAAAAAAATTTGAACACTCAGGATTCAAGTAAAAATGACATTTTCACCTAAAACACTTTCTTGTATCTTTCCTCAAGAACTGGACGTAATTTCTTCCAATTAAATGTAGTTTAATCCATTCTTGTGTAGATGCTTTCCAATAAGCCAAATAGAGTAAAAGAAGTTGACCAATATGAACTCTATCTTTCAACATCTTTTGCATCAGAAAGTACTTCAGAAAGATGTTCTAACCGGACCTCAATAGTCTCCTTAAGGAACTAGAAGGTTTTCACTACATCATCTCTTTGTCTTTTTACAACAACCTATTCAACTTGCAATTCACCAACTCTCAATCTTTGCTTCCCTTCTTTGTCTTCAAAGATGTCAAAATTATTTCCAATGTTGTTCACTTCAGTTTCAATTGCTTCAATTTTGCTTCTAAAATTATCTACCATAGTAGGCCACCAGAGACAATATTTGTAAATATCTGATATTTATTTAATGCATTTCTTTGTTTCCATGATTAGTTCAGATAATCTCCCCTTAGCTTTAACACACCTCTTTTCAACCAAAGCTTCAAACTTACGTCCTTCTAGACCTTCAAGCAACATCCTTTCTTCAACAATCTCAACTAGGTTTTTCGGAAAGGAGTTAGAAACAACTGATACTCCAATGCCTTTCCAAAGTAGATATTCTACCAAAGCATCATCAATCTTTAGTCTATCAATAGGAGAGGCTGCACTCCATAATTCACCAATCTTCTTCATCTTCCCCTTAACTATCATAGACTGATGTCATCAGAGGATACTTTCTCCTTTTCTTCTGAAACGTCAATGATATATTCAGTTATAACTTTTCTCTTCTTCAATTCTGAAGGGGAATCACTAATGAAAACTTCCAATTCCTTTTTATCGAAGGAAGATCCCACTTCAAACTGACTTGATGCATATATACTAGCGAAAAGATTTATTTTCAAGGATGTAAAATAAGATTTGCACATACTTGCATTATCTGCCAATGCTCCCAGATATCTGTAGACCTGTTTTCCAATAGGAATCCTAGATTCCCATACCACATTATCTTTTCCTGGTAGGGAACACAAAAAGTAAAACACCAAGCACACCAACAAAGATCTGAAACAAAAGGGATAACCCTCAATCACCGACATTTGAACATTTTCAGAAAGATTCTCAAGCAATAAGCTACACAAATCAAATTTCATATTCTCCTTAACCATCATATGTGAAATATAAACAACAATAGCTGATGTGGAACCTTCATGATTTCTAAAATAGATCTTGTAAGAAATGTTGTAAGCAACATACCTTACAACCAAATCCTCAAGAGTGTTTATCAATAGAGCTTGTGGGTCTTTACTAATGCCAGTCAATTCCTCCACATCTTTGTACTTCACAATTTTCTTTCTAGGAAGATCCCCAATACTACATAAGCCAGTAATCACCTCAATCGCTTCCTTTGTAACTAAGTAGGGTTTTTCCAATACAATACTTTCTTTCTTGAAACGATTCAACAAGAAAAAAATAAACTCTTTATCGACAGCCCACAAAAATTCACTCCAAAAATCCATACCTACAATTTTTATGTTCTGTAATTCGGTTTCGTTCAGCCCTAGTTCCATTTCTTTCATCTTTCTATGATCAAATTCTTCTAACTCAACTCCTTTCAGCTTCAAAGGGATGACACCACTTGATTCTCTGTCCATTTCTATGCTTTCTTTAATTCGTTAATCAAAACTTCTTCATTTTTTATTTTTCCCTTTTGTAAATAGAGAAAGGATTCTAGATTACTTGAGTCAATCTTCGAGTTCCTTTCAAAATTTCCTCTAGCTCACTTCAAGATCACTCTAGAGAACCTTCCAAGTTTTTCAAATGCTTAATTAATCGAGAAGACTCATAAATTTTAACTTAAACACCATCGAGTTTTCCCTAAACACATTAAATGTGGTAAACATCAAAAAGCTACTAAAAACATTCTTCTCAACACAGAAAACCCTAATTTTGTCCACAAACCATCATGACAACATGTTTTCTTCGGGTTCTTTTTCCAAAACCTCTAATTCTTCATTCTTCGCATCTCATCCTCGTGCCAGCCTCTGAAACATCATTTATCTAGGGTTTTTTTATAATTTTCTGATAATGCTCCCCCTAAGACCATGCAAGTTCTAATTCCTGGAGGATTCATCTGTACCGGATGAGGGAACAAACGCATCAGTAGCTTCAAGTTTTTGTTCTTCTTTTTTCTTCCATATCTTGTTCATCTCTTGCTTCATTTCTTCTTTGTAGACCTTTACCAGATTATTCTTCTCTACCATATCGGACTTCTTTCCTTTCTTACTTCTAAAAACCTTTGAAACATGTCATGGTTTATTACAATTATAACATATGACATCTTTTTGATTACTCTAACCTCCATTTCCTCTCGATCTACATTGATTTTCTCTATGTCCAAATTTGTTACAGGTATAACAATAGCCATTAAAGAATTGAATCATTCTACCTTCATTAAATCTATTCCTCATTACCCGAATTATCATTCTCAGTTGAGATCTGCATTCAGTAGCTTTATGTCCAACCTTCTTACATTCAAAACATTGACCGGTGAAGTGACCTAAAAACTGATTATTACTGCTCCTGTATTCTATTACCTTGTGACTATATTTATTATAGAAGAAACAAATACCATTGAAAGAGGGATACCTTTGTGCATTAGGCTATCTCACAGGTGGTCTCCTTGTAAAATTTCTTGAATTTCTCTTATGCTTTCCTTTGTCTTGAATCCTCTGATTGTCCTTAGAACTTTCACCTGCATCAATTCCCAAACCAGCTTTGTCTTTACTTGATTTCTATCCAACAAGAAATTATCCAAGCTTATCGGAACTTGATTTGAAATTATTCTCACAGAGCTTTTCCTTTTCTAGTTCAATCCTCGAGTTTACCATCTCCTTTTCAAGTTTAGAGCATTCATCAATTTTGTTTTGCACCATTGTATTCAAACACTCAACAAATTCTCTTCTTCTCTTCTACTGTCACTTTCAATCCAATTATATCTTGTTTCAACTTCTCACTCACTTTTCTATGCCTTTCCTTGAATTTCTTTAATTGTTCTTTTAGCTTTCAGATACATTCATTTAGTTCATCCAGATTCTCCTTCAGATCTATGTTTTCATTTTCAACTTTGTCAAGATCCTTAAGTGCAGTTCAAAGTTCTTCTTTATCATCCATTTGATCAACCATCATGATCCTCCTTAAGTGGTTAAGCTCTACACCAAGAAACCAAAGCTCTGATACTAATTGTTAAACAAGTGTAGGACAACTAAGAGGGGGGTGTGAATCAGTTGTCATAGAATTCAAACTTAAAACTTCAACACTTATTAATTCCACAACCACACTATTTTGTTATTAAGTAAGAGCATGAAACACAAATAATAGAAAGTAAAACAAAACAATAAACACCATATTTTTACATGGAAAAACCATGGTGAGGATTAACTCACAATATAAAGTAGTTTCAAACTGAAAATAAAAGGTTCATTGCCTTGAAATGACTCACTGTCCAAATACAAAAGCTCACTGCTTACAAGAGAGGCTCACTACCTAAAAAATTATTGACAAAACAAAATTTGGCTTTACATCCAAAATGAACTGAGAATAATGCACCTAACAATTAATGATGTAGTTCTGGTGATGCTCAATAGACTGATTCAACACACTTCATTTTTTCACACTTCCAACCTTTTATTCACAACTGCTTCATTGATTTTGCATATACACGCACACTTATATTCCTCCGTCTCTATCACTTGTAAAAACTATCCAACATATTCATTAATATACTTGGTCTTTTCCTCAAGCATCTACTAGGTCAGCCTAATTAGATGCATTTCATATTTACCAAGAATACTAATTGTCGGCTCCAATCATTCACAAAATATTTCTAAGAAAGTAATTCAAACCTCTAGCACACTACATTATGTCAGCAAAGACCTAAAATAGATCGCACATATATCCGCATAGAAAAATTAATTCACTGTATCACAATTACCCCAAGAAGTCGGCCAAGAATAGTCTTCAATACAAAAAGAAATAAACAGTTTGTTGGTTTCCACAACACTGTACGGGCACCAGAGCACGTAATATTTTGAACATGCATTCCTTCAATAATCATAAGCAATTTCTCAAAACCGCAAGCATCAATAACTAACTGTGGAGGAATGTGGACTAGAATACCAGAGAATGCAACTCGAATACCAGTTCAAATACCGAACCAAAATACTAGATCAAACACTATCTTAAACTTGCAGTCACAACATGGTGACATCAATGACAACACAAAACTATAGAGATAGTCAATCTTCTTTGTTTTTCCAACAAAGGATACACACTTGGCTTTCCAATCATGGTGAACACAATATACAATTCATAGAAATTTATTTTTAAGCCCCAAAAGTGAAGTGTATAAAGATGAAAATTTGTTTTTTATATGAACCAAATTCAAAGCATTTGAGACTTCAAGCAATATATATAAATTTGCAAATCAAAAGAGATTTTTCAATTTTAAGCACCAAGTTGAATATTCTTAGTTGTGTTGTTCGTCTTAATAGTGACAACAAATGAAAATGCGTTAATGCGTCAACAAAATAAAAGCGTTTTTATAGGGGGTCGTGCTACCCGATTCCTGTAGTCTAAAAAAAAAAAAACAAACAAAATAAAAGCATTTGTGTGTCAATAAAATAAAAGCATTTGTCAAAAATGAAAATATTCAATTTTCCTTGTCCATTTTTATTGCACCGAATTGAAAATGAGATTTGTTTTGTCCAATTTTAGGAGCACCAAACTTGAAATGTGAAAGTCGATTGTTCAATTTTAAATGAACCAAGATGAAGTAAGAAAGTTGATTGTTCAATTTTAAATGCACCAAAACAAAGTGTGAAAGTTGATCCTCTAATGGCCACAAGCTATAAACAAAGATATTAGTAACGAGAAAAACCTTATTCTACTAAAAAAAAAGAAATAAAGGGAAAAAGAAAAAAAATGATTAACAAATTTTTACCTTTCTTAACCAATTATAACAGCATTTTGGAGTAGCAACAACTTTCTTAAATTTTTATCAAATTTGAAATCATCAACAGTTCTGGAAAGATAAAATGAAGATCATCCCATGTTGAAGAGTATTTGTATTGACGTTTGGATGTTGGAATTCCCAATTCAATGCAAAGCCTCCATTGTTGTTGTTGCAAAAGCTTCAATTCGTGTTGATAATGGTGATCTAGAATAAGAGGGTAACAATTATCAATATGATCAAGAATCAAGTGCTCAGGGATTTTCTAGGTAAATGCTAGATGATTTTTGAGAAGATTGAGGGTTATTTTATAGATTTCAAGCTTTTAGATGAATGATCAAGATTCAACAATGAAAGATCAGGATTAATGGTTGAGAACCGTTGAGAGGAAACAAATTGAAGAGTTAATTGTTTGCAACTAGTTGCTTGATTTCAGATAACTAGTTGCAAGGGATATTGATTGAGGAGTTGACTTAATTGATTCATTAGAAGACTGGGAGTGAGTGGGAGTGAACTAATTTAGATTGAAGAGTTCACTGGATAGATGGGATTGTCAATCTCGGTTGATTAGGAGAGAGTGTGAGTTAAGAGAATTAATTGAATAGTTAACCAAATAGATTATTTACTCAACTAAAAGAAAGTGGTCATTACGTTTGAGGAAATAATGCATGAGAGGATAATTAATTATTGTTGGAGGAACGTGCAAATTAAAATTTAATTAATAAATAAAAGTTTATTTATTAATGGATAATGTTGAGAGGAAAATGTGGGATTAAAGTAATTAAAGTAATTATTTAATGTTGAAGTGGAAAGAAGAATTAAAGATATAATTAATTAAATAAACAAGATTTATTTTTTTAATCAAGAAGAATAAATAATTTAAAGATATAATTAAATAAATAATATTTATTTATTTAATCAAGAAGATTAATTGAAATGAATTAATTAAATAACATCAAGTCATTTAATTAATAGTGGAAGTATGATTTGATTTTCATCATCAAAACCATGAATTTTCAGAGCGATGTAGGGCTGACGTCTAGGGTTTCAAGGTGAACGTTGGGAGCGAACTGCAAACCAGAAGTTAGTTTCTGGTCAGAGGAGGAAGCTTCCAGAATGGAGACCGCCAGGTAGGGCCTGGGAGGATCATAGGAGAGTTGTTTCACAGTGACGATGTGCTTTCAACTCCCAACGTCCGGAAAATAGAGTTAATGGAGTAGCTCGTGGGGGAGGTTTTTCCAAAGTTTCTAATAGAAAGAAAGGAGGCTTTAAGGTAGTAGAAGGGAAAGAATGGAGACCAAAAGAAGCTGGAAATAATGCATTGGCGGATTCAAATGTGGCGGAAAAGAGTTCCAGGAGACTAATTTTTTTTGCATCAACAAAGGAAAGCTTCAAGCTAAAACCTTCAACTACAACAAACAAAGTGGTGGTGGTCCAACTCGAAATGGAAGGCTGGAAATACTTTTTCAACCTATTCAAGGAGAGAACCTTCTTCATAAAGTGGGGTGGGGGTTGGCTAGCTTATCCATGTATACAAAAATGGTGTGATGAAAACTAGGGTAAGCATTTTATCTTAAAAACTATAACTAATGGTTTTTTCTTGGTCATTAGTGCTTGTGATAAGGAGAAGTAGATAATCCTACAAAATGGGCCTTTTTTAATGGGAGGGATAGGTTTTTTTTATCAATGATTGGGTACCAAATTTTAATCCCAAGAAAGAAATCATTGAGGGAATACCCATATGGGTTCGATTGTACAACCTTCCTCATGAATATTGGAATGAAGATTCTTTAAAGGCTATTGGGGACAAACCGGGTAAGCTTTTGAAAGAGGATGAGGCCATAGAAAAGAAAGATTTCAATCAATATGCTAAAATTTGTATTGAATGGTCGCCTCATCCCCTCTGCCCTATGTGGTGGAGATTAGGACTAGCATTGGGATCTGGTGGTAGGAAATAGAGATTGAAGAAATTATTAAGCAATGAAAAAATTGTAAGGAGTGGGGCCATTCAGTTTCAGAGTGTTGTAGGGATAAAAAGGGAAGGGTTTGGAATAAAATGCGCTAGAAGAAAAGTTTTCGGAAATGGTGGAGGTTGTTCATGTGGAAGAAGATAGGGGCATTCCCAACAATGACTTGGTTTTAGTCAAGAACTTGAATGCCACCTCTTTCTTTAGGTAGGTTGAAGATGAGAATCTTTGTTAATGGGGAAATAAGAAAATTATTCCGTCTTCTCAAACTTTGGGGCCAAAGGAGGATACTTTTCAACTGGCTCAACAGGATGATGCTCAAGATCCCTAAGAGAAGAATGAAGGTCTTATAAATGAGGGTATGAGATAGGGGATGATAATCAACCTCAGTCTAGAGTGTACTCTTCCAAATGAGGGTGAGTTGACTCATTTGCTCCCCTCCCCTAGTCTGGCCATCTTCGATATTGACCTACCTATGGAATAGACAAAAGGAATTGATGTAGTATTATCCCCAGCTAGGTCATCTCTTGAAAAAGCAATGTACTTCCACAATAATTTTGAAGTTGAGATTTGAAATTAGGTGTTCAGTAATGGCAACTAAAATTGTGGCCAATCCCTGCATGAGCATTTAAGTTGATCTCCAAATAAAATGGTACTAACAGAGTGTCGTAATGGTTTTTTCTGGCTTCAGGTGGAGAGGGACATAACTGTCTTATTACAGAGGAGAAAACTTGTTGGCCAAATTTTTTGGGTGAGCAGGGAAGCTTGCAACCTGTGGGAGTAAATATTGAAGAGTTGACTACCCCTAAAGGGGTGAGGAAACCAACCTTTGCTGATATGTTTTCCAATGAATATTTCAATGGGGAAATCAGGGAGGAAGAGGTTGTTTTAGAGAAAAGAACTATTAGCCAAACTCAGGCAAAGATCAAAAAGTCCAAGATAGGGGAACACAAATAGAGAGGTAGGAAATAGAACATAGTCCGATTAGAGATGGTAGGTAGAACCATCAAACAAAGAAAGCTACATTCTGGGAAGGGCTTTACCCTTTCCAAGGAGCCATGAAGGCCCTAATATGGAATGCCAAGGGCTGCAATGCCCCTGACAAAAGGCAGTTGATCAAGAGGTGTCTTGATTAGGAGCAACCAAATTTTTTCTTATTGCAGGAGATTAAACTTGGAAGTTCAGATTTTCATTGCCTTCTCAATAGATGGCATGGTTGGCAAGGGGTGTGTGTGGAATCTGTGGGTGCCTATGGGGGATTATCTTTTCTTTAGAACCCGATGGTTGGTGGGGGGTTGAGATCAGGAAAGGGTCTAACTAGAAATTAATCAAAGTTTAGCTACAGGAGTCTAGGAGGTACATTTTTTTCTTCAATATTTATGGTTCGACTAGTACCAACTAGAAGAAAATTCTTTGGGAGGAGCTCAACAAGCATATGTTTGGTATTAGTTCATATTTACTGATTTTAGGGGGTGATTTTAATGCCACAAAGGATGTGTCAGAAAAACAAGGAGGTTGTAGCAGGCTTGGACCCATTTAGCGGGATTTTCAAATTTTCATCTTTAACAATAGCATAGAGGAGATTTGTCCAAGGTTTGGGATTTTCACTTGGACCGACAAGAGACAAGGTTTCTTAAACATTGCCGAGAAACTGGATCATTTTTTTGTGGAAAGAAGTTGTAGGTCTTTCTCTTTCATCTTCAAATCACATATTTTTCCTTATTCAAGCTCAAATCATTACCCAACGACCTTTTTTTTTCAAGATGATACCACCCCCATTCGGTCCCTTTTCAAATTTGAGCTAATGTGGTTCATAGATCCAAATCTTATTAGCCTGATTGATGACTGGTGGAAATCAAGGGTGGTTCCTGAGGGATCGGTTGCTTTTCACTTCTTCAGGAAGTTGTAGTATATCAAAGGGTAGCTAAAAGACTAGAATGCTAAGCACTTTAAAAAAAATTGTGAAAAAAGCTAGAATTGAAGAGGAGTTGGAGCAGTTACATTCTAAGGTGATCCTTCAGGAGATGTCAGATTTTGAATTCAATAAGGAGAAGGTTTTTCTTATGGAGTATTTTAAACTTTTAGCTCGGCAGGAAATGTATTGGAAGCATAAATCGAGAGAAACATGGCTCAAAGTTGGAGATAGAAATACAAAGTTCTTTCATTCATCCGTGAAAGGCTAGGAGATTTAAAAATAAAATCTCAGAGATCAGAGATTCAACTGTGTCTATCCTCAAAGATAGGAATGACATCAACATGGAATTAATTTGATACTTTTCAAACCTTCTAGGTGGTGGGTCCAATGATCAATGGATAGATGAAGAAGTTTCCACAGTGGTTCACAGTCTTATCTCTAAAAGTCAGAATGGGTTTCTACTAAGCCTGGTCTTGGAGAAGGAGGTCAAGTCTACCCTCTTCTCAATGGGGAGTGACAAGGCACCGAGACTAGATGGTTTCCCATCTAGTTTTTTTCAAAAAATGTGGGAGACCATCAAACAGGAGATGGTGGAGGTGGTGGAGGAATCTCGGGTAAGATCTTATGTTTGTAGGGATATTAACAACACTTTCATTGCTTTGATTCCTAAGAAAGAGGTCTCAAAATACTTTGAGTATTTTTGACCTATCTCTTTATGTAATGTCATTTATAAAGTAATTTCCAAAGTAATTGCAAATCGATTGAAGTTGCTTCTTCCACACATCATTTCGGAAGAACAAAGTAAGTTTGTTCCAGAGAGATCCATCGTTAAAGGAATCATCATTGTACATGGGTCCATTCATTTGGCGAGGAGTTCCAAAATGGATAGAATGCTGGTTAAACTTGGCATAAAAAGGCTTACGACCATGTAAACAAGGCTTTCTTACTTCAGGTTTTGAAGTGTTTTGGTTTCAATGACTAATGGATTGCATGGATTAGGAGCTACATTAGTACTATGAGATTTTCATATTTGGTTAATGGGAGTCCACAAGGTTTTTTTGAGTCTTCCAATGGCATTAGGTAGGGCGATCCATTATCTCCTGCCCTTTTCATCATCATGGAAAAATTTCTTGGAAGGATCATCAACAAAAAAGAATGGAAGGTTGCTGGAAGGGTATTCGTGTGGCACGGGGTATGGAGGCGGTTACACATCAACAATTTGTAGATGTTACCTTCTAATGGGGGAGTCCACTTCTCAGGAAGCAAGATGTATGAAAGCTACTTTGGATAAGTATTACTTTGTTTCTGGATAGTTTGTCAATTAACACAAATCAAAGATTCTTTTCTTCAAACCCAGTGCAGACAAACAAAGAGACATTTGCAAGATCCTCAAGATTCAAAGTGGATCTCTACCGAGGATATTTTTGGGTGTCCTACTCTTTGCAGGGGAAAATCGACCAAACCTATGGACCAAGTTAGTTGATTCTTGTTTGGGTAAATTAGATGGTTGAAAGAGTAAATGGTTGTCCTCTACTGGTCATTTTCTCATGCTCAAATTAGTCATATTGGCTATTTATATCTTCTCCATGATGTACTTGAAGATCACATCTAAGGTTGTTAAGGTGGTGGAACAAAAAATGAGAAAGTTCCTTTGGAATGGTAATCAGGAACAAGATAAAATCCCGTTGGTGGCATGGGATAAAATTTTCTCTCCAAAAGAGGTGGGGGGGGGTAGGCCTCCAGAGTTGGAAGGTCATGAATGAGGAAATGGGTGCCAAACTAATATAGATGATGTATAGAAGACCAAGGCATAAGTGGGTCAAGCTTCGCAGTCATAAATATTTAGATGAGCAGAATAATGAAAGGATTTTGATAGTGCGGGGGCCACCAAAGGGGTCTTCCATTTGGAAGTTCACGATGGATTGCATGCACATCATTACTGATCATCTCACTTGGAAGATTGGAAATGGAGAGAAGGATAACTTTTGGGATGACTCAATGGAAGGTTGCCCGAATTTGTATGAAGGTTCGTTTAATTGGGAGCTACGACAAATAACTGAGATAAGATAGGGGGAAAATTTGGCAGATTTTATGGTCAAGGAGATGGTAGAGGGCTCAGTTCTTTGGTGATGGAAAAATTGTGGGGAACTGGGTTTATCCCTGATCCATACTAGGGAGTTGGAGGAAATCCTTGAAAAAAGGACTTTTTTTCTATTGGAGAACATGGATGAACTGATCTGGTGTGGATCTAAAAGTGGCAAATACTCAGTGAAAATTGGGTATAAACTCATAGAAATGATGATGGTAGATAAGGAGTGGTCAGGGCACTTATGCTGGAATAAATATTGTCTGTCAAAGGCGGGTTCTTTTTCTTGGCTTGCAATAAAGCAGAGAATTCTTATAGGAGAAATATTAATGAGATATGGATTTAACGAACCTTTAAAATGTTAATCATCTCCTGCTACATTGCAATTTTTATCAATGTTGGCAGTTTGTTGTCTCCAAGCTGAATTACCACTTTGTGTGTCCAAACTCGGTTAAGGATTTATTTCAAAGCTAGAGAATCCAAAAATCCGAATCAGCTTTCTCTTGCATTTGGAAAAGTTGTCCCTCTATGGTTATTTGGGATATTTTGAAGGAACACAATCGTTGCATATTTCAATGGAAAGTAGAATCTATGGAAAGGATCAATTAGAGAATTGAAAAAGCAGTTTTAGAATTAGTTAATACTGTTGTGGAAGGGTAGAGTCAATGCAAATATCCTTTTACAATGAAAGATAGCTTTCTACAAAGTCAATGGCCCATGATCAAGTTTTCACCTGTTAATTGGTCTGTGGGAGTTCATCCCTTAGCTTGTGCAAGGGCCTCAGTTCAGTGGTGTAAACCTAAAAGGGGGTGGATAAAAATTAATTTCTATGGGGAGTCGAACAGTAATCTGGGACCCTCTGGAGCTAGGTGTGTTGCTCACGACAATACAGGTAATAGTTTAGCAATTGAGACTAAGAAGTTGGTGGAAGGAACAAATAACAAGGTAGAGGTGCAAGCTGCACTCCTAGTAGTGGATTTGGTGAACAAGATACATGTAGAAAGATTGCATCTGAAAGGGGATTCACAAGTGATTGTCAATGCGATTTCCAATGGCAAAGCACAAGTATGGAAAATTGACAAAATAGTCAATATTATTCGAACCAAACTCAATAATTTCTAAAATTTCAAAATTTCTCACATTTATCGTGAAGGTAACACCTTTTCTGACCAACTATCAAAAATGGCGGTGAAAATAGCTGAGTATTTTGGTTCAAATATAGTGGAAAATTCACAGGAGGGATAAAAGGTGGCAGTCGATGTCAGCCTCATTAATGAAGCGGTCGGTTGATGTGGTGTGGCATCATTTCAATATGCATGGTACAGGGGATTTGAATGTTGGGAGAGTTCAAGGCATATTTACTCCTCAACACTTTCAATGTTCTTTCATTCATTTTGTTCTTGTGGGCTTTGCTAGTGAATTCCAAAGGTTGATTTCTACAGGAGAATGGAAGCAAATATTTTCCTCAACGTCTTGAAGCAAAAAATTCCATTTTGGGGGTCAGTCACGGATGAAAGACTGAAGAATGTTTTCACCACGAGTGACCCATTCTTCCTTAGTTTGGTTTGAGCTCTCTTGGGAATGGAATTTTTGGTTTCCAAGTTTTGTCACTACACAAACACAAATATTTCTTCTTTGTTTTGTGCATGGGCTCTCCATTTCAACTCGCAAGAGGAGGTTTGAAGGGTGATGGAAATAGGTGTCAAACCTAAATGGAAGGTTGGTTTGGAGGAGATTCTAGCTTGGGCAGTGCCAGGGTGAGGTTTCATTGTCGTTGATGGAGATTGGATTGGCTTCCCGGGGGTGCCTCACCAATGACACCCCTTTCTTCTGCACAGAGCTCTTGGCAATACCCTAGAAATGAAGGTGGAGGCTAAAAAATGCTGGGCTTTTATTTTGGACTTTGTTCATGAATGGGAATTAGAGATTACGACTGGGATTCCTAGAGAGAAGATGAATCCAAAACTCTTCTGCTTCAAGTTGGTTGGTACGTGGCTAGATATGGAGTTGCAGAGGAAGGCTCAATGTCGTGGTGAAGCATGAGGTGATGGTAGGGCTCATGGTTGTGGCATTGGTCAAGGGCGTGGTCATAGGGTTTGATGTGGGGTAGTTCAATACCCTTTCTTGTTTTCTTTTGCTTCTTTTGATACTTTGTTATTGGTTGTTTGCGACCTTGCAATGGCTTCAAATTTTGCAATTTTTCTTTGTGGGTGCTTCAGGTTGTATCGCTTGTGGTAGTTTTTTTGGTTTGTGCGTTCATGCACTCGGTGGTGACTATAAATTCTAGGTTGGGTTAGTTTTTTGGGTGGTTACAGGTGGATTATGGTTGGTTTGGCTTCGGCCTTTCAAAAATAGATAGTTCATAATTTTTGTACTTTTACTTTATAATTTAATAATAATAAAATATATAGTTTACCGACCAAAAAAAATAGTGGAAATATTATTTTAGACAATATCTAAATAATTTAACATTATTAAATCATTAGGGAAAGAGAATATTAGTGTTAAAATGCTAGTTCACGGGCTAGGAAAATTTTAGGCATCTAGAATATTCTATTCAATTTTTATTGCATATGTATGTTGATGTTTTACGTAACATGCCCAACTTAATTTTCTCAACAAATTATTAATTGACATCATAAATGTAAAATTTATGACATAAATGCCATAGCTATTTACCAACATAGCAATTTCATGTCCATAAGGAAATATAAATATAAATTATTCATTTCCAAATGTCAATAGTCAATATACATCTTTGACTTGGCCTTTAATCATCGCATAGTCAATACAATAGTTACAATAATTTCAATAATCACAATAATTTCAATAGTGATACAAGTACATAAAATAGGATTCCATTTATATTCCTTTGTGATAGCTCACCTCCACTGGTGGATAAGAACATGGTTGAGGTGCTTTTCCACCCAACCACGAAGGAATGCTTCCCCAAAATTATTTTGTCCATCGAAGAATACCTGATCCTACACGAAACACTTAGCAAGAGATATAGTTTTCAAGGTGGAATCTATGTGTTCCTAACTACACACATTTATATCAAATGTTAGAACATGCAAGTTCCATGTTAGGTAAATAAAATATATAACATAGAGAGGATAAATAATAAACAATCTATTCCGTAAGAATAAAATGACTGCAAAGCTTGGCCAAGCTCATGCTGCATAAAATGTAACTTAAGTTAGATTTGGAAAAGAAAATCTACACTCTAGCACCCATTCTCGAAAGAAAAGCTTATCATAACAAAGGGGTATCCCTCCCTTTTAGACCATCTACCAGCATCATATCCCAGTGTGCTACAATCTATCATATTACTTTGTATAATTCTATTTCAAATTAATCAAACATGTAATTCATCTAAGTCTGGTATAGGCATTCATCTATTCATCTTATAACCATCTTTCCTTATGATTCATATTGCAATTTAACACTATTCCATTTCAATAGTTCTTTCCATTGCAAATGAAAGTAAACAGTCATATTCAAATAAGTAAAATGAGATGAATGAGAAGCTATATCACATGAGTTTATGCACAAGCACATATATGCTTATTATTTGTAGTTTGTTGTAGAAGAGGGGGATTCGCTACTCATGAGTTCTCTTCATTTAGAGAGCCTCACGAGGTGAACTTCCCTACTCTACCTCAATGGAACAACACGAAAGTTTTAGAATCCAAAAGAGCAGGTCACAGAGATTTTATGGGAAAATTGACAAGCTCTCAGCCAAAGGACGTCAACACAGAATATAGATCTAGCATCCCAGAGGTGTGATGACGTCTCATACAGATTAGAGAATGAGAATGTCTCAGAAAATAGAAAAGTGAATGCTTCTATCTGATTGCTAAGAACTTACAAAATACATAAAAGTAACAGAGTGTAACAAAACTGAAATAAAGTAAAGTAGACAAGATAAAGATAAAGGAGAAGAAAGGAAAGGAAATACTTACAACCACGCAAGTGATGAAGCCTCTAGCACATGAATGTCTTCAAAACCAGCGTGCATGATATTTGGAGAGAATGTTGGGGCTGTATAGGGGTTTTCCTTAGTCAAACCTCTATTTCGGTGTTCCCACCTCCACGAACAACCAAGAAAATAGAGAAAGAGAGAGTGAAAAAAGTGTGTGGTGAAAGAAAAACCAACTCAAGAGTAGAACCTGTACCACAAATTAGGAGTGATAAAAGCAATCCCCACTCGAGGAGGAGAATTTGTATCACAAAAGAGGCGATAAAAGAAAACCCCGCTTGAGGAGGAGAACCCGTATCACCAAGTAAGTATGCGAATAGTAGGGGATATGGAATCCTAGGATTCTCACAAGCATGAAATGAAGGAGATGAAGTTGTAAGAGTGGAGCTAAGAGAGCTTGAAGTTGCTACCACAAGTTGTATTAAGTTGTGCAAGCAAAATAGCAAGAGTAAGAAAGGAGAAAAAGGTCAGAGCCAAAGCTAGGAAGATTCAGAAGAAGAAAATAGATGAAAATAATGGATTAAAAAGGTAGAAAAGAAGCTTCTTGGGAAATTACAAACAATCCTGAGTCGTTTCCACCAACACACTTAGTTGACAAGTGGAAAACATGATAAAAAACAGTCTTCTAAGCGTTGACACGTCATAGGATGCTAGCGTGGCGCGCAGACGTCCGCGCGGCGTGCTAGTGTATGGACACGTTACCCTACAAAACAACACGAATGGGAAAAGCACCAAGTTCAACAAAAAGTTAACACGCAAGGGTGGCTGCTAAAAAGGGGTGTTGGAGCATCCTGAGAGGGAGAAAGGATGATGCAAGGGTTAAAATGAGCCTGCTCAAGATGCTAAGGGAGTGGACACTAAATCGGATGTAAGAATGTATACAAAATTGCGAGGGGTGCAATTTTACGCTTATACATTTTTCCCCCACTTTAGTGGGGCATATGAATCTATGCTAATATGCACACTAAAGGAAATCTATTGAACATAAATAACATCATATGCCAAAAGGATACTATAGAAGAAGCAAATAATTCTTCAAACCATGGATGCATACCCCCAAGCTGAAGACCTACAAAACCAATGTGTTAGACAAGAAAAACCTACACCAGACAACAATGTTAGAACATAAAAAGCTAAAGGATTCAAGTCGAAAAAGTAAAGAGACCTTGATGTAGAAGGTTGTCTCAATACTATGCATCATCCCCAAATTAAGGAATTACACATAGAAGAATTCTAAGGTGAAGGGAGGAAGGGAATATACTTAGGATGAAGAAGATGTAAATCTCTAATCTGGTACATGCAAGTTGAGAAGAGAGATAAAAATGAATGCAAGAGTGATAAAAGCAATCCCCGCTCAAGGAGGAAAACATGTATCACGAAGTAAAAGTGATAAAAGCAATCCCCGCTCAAGGAGGAAAACTCATATCACAAAATATAGGTGATAAAAGCAATCCTCGCTCAAGGAGGAAAGCCCATATCACCAAAGATAGGTCATAAAAGCAATCCTTGCTCGAGGAGGAAAACCCGTATCACCAAAGAAAGGTGATAAAAAAAGTCCCTGCTCAAGGAGGAAAACCCATATCACCAAATAGGTATGTAAAGGAGCTCTACAGGTTCTTGGTCTTGTAGAGCAAGTAAGGAGACAGTTGTGTGGACCGTCATCAAGTTGGAAGACTTTCAAAGGGGTCCCTCAAGAATCCTTCAAAAGAAGAGGGGTCCACTCAAGGGACACACTATTTGAAAATCGAGGTCTAGTCAGGTTTCCCCCAAGCTAGATGCGAAATAATTCATTTGAGAGAAAATATTTCAAAGAGGTCCCTCAAGAACCCTTCAAACGAAGATGGGGTCCACTCAAGGGACACTTCAATTGAAAGACATAGAGAAGAGAGGGGGTCCTTAAGAAGGACACACATCTCCAAAATGAGTTATCACTACCTCCAACATATAGGGGAGGGGAACCATGTGAGACACTTAGCACATACAGGATAGAGGTAGACCTTGATATCACTTGTCAAGCAAAGAAAAGGTAGGTGCATCAATCAAACGGAAGTTTGATGGCACTTGAGTCTTGTAGTTGTTGTATTTTATCCTTCAAGGCCTTACATTCACTAGTGGAATGGCCAAGCACTTGATGGTATGCACAAAAAGAATTCTTTGCTTTATCATGTTTATGAATTTTCTTGTGTGTAGGAGAAGGAACAATGATTAAGCGGGTTTTTAGAAGCCACAAAAAAATACACTCTTGCTCAGATAAAGGATGAGGAGTAGGAAGCAACCCTTTCTCTTGTGGAGAAAGTTTTGACTTCTCACAAGAAGAAGAAGAAGGTACGAAGATAGAAGATAAAGGAGGAGGATCTCCATAGGGAGCGTTATTCCAATGAGGGGAAACATACTCTTCTATGGGATCACCATTTTCCTTCTTGATAGGACTACCGACACTAACCTCCTTAACATAAGTGTGATCATCTTCCTCAGAAGGGGGATCAACACTAAGAATATTACAATTTGCATTCACCTTATCCCATGATATAAAAGAATGACCATCTTTGATAGTGGGTTTAGATGATATTATTAGAAGTTCTAAGTGGATCAGGTTGACTTTATATTCCTGAATGAAGGAATCTGTAAAGTCTAAAGAACCCCAATCATCACCAAGACATGCATTATTTCGAGAAGAGGTAGATGAAGCACACTCAGGACTCCTTGCTTCAGAAGGATCTTCTTCAGGGACATCTATCTCAAGAGTATCCTTTGTGGTAGATACTATTGGAGTAAACATTGACACACTGGAAGACACCAAAGAAATGAGAGTAGGAACAACTAAAGCTTGACCAACATCTTCCATCTCACATAAGTGCATAGCCTCAGGGTCAACCTTGACTTTGACTACTTTATTGTTAGCAATGAACTTAATAGACTTATGCAAGGTAGATGGGACTACACCCATAGCATGAATCTATGGCCTACCAAGAAGAAGGTTATATGGTAATTTTTCTGACATAACATATACAAGGGTAGGTACGGTAATGGGTCCCAACCTCAAAGGCAAGACTATTGTGCCTAGGGCTTGTCGAACGACATTATCAAACCCATAAATGATAATAGAAGGATTAAGAGAAGATGAGTCAATATTAATCTTAGGCAATAGATCAATACTACACACATTGAGTGCCAAACCAGCATCAACAAGAGTACGTCTAATGCCAATTTTATTAATGTTGACTATAATCATTAGAGGATCCACTTGCTTTTGCACTTCCGAAGGAGGGAGTTCTTGCAGATATAATGTAATATTCAGAGAATCTACACGAATATATGCCATCTTTGCATCAACATCCATTGGCCTAGTAGAAGAAGGAAAGAGGATCTTTTGCAAGGCTTCCTAAAGCATACCTTGATAAACTAGAGCAGACTGAATCAATTCCCATAGTGAGATCTTATCCAGAGTAACCAGAGGTTGCTCGACAAGATCGTAATCATTAGGTGCTTTAGTTGTAGGTTTAGGTGCTTGAAGGAGGCTTGGTTGTTTATTCTTTTTATTCTCATGAGTATGGGCTACCACTCTATAAGAGGGAGCCTTAGAAGGATCACCATCAAATGGATAACCATCAATAGAAAAAATCCTTTTAGAAGGACTAGTTAGAGTCACGTAAATAACCAGTCTCTTAGGTCTTTGAGAGGTAGCAGAGACATAGATTACATTTACTGAATCATCACAACTAGTGTAATAATTATTTGAATACATATTCTCAACATTGATCCAAATAGGATCAAATGTGGAATAATTATTTGAAGAGACATTCTCAACATCGATCCATGGAGAATCAAATGTGGAAGGAGATTCACCATTCACTAATGCATCATCTCTAGAGAGAGTGCATCAAAGAAAGGATGAGATTAATCATTCATGAATGCATCATCTCTAAAATAAAGTGCATTGGAATGGAGACAAGATTCATCATTCACCAATGCAACATCTCTAGAAGAGAGTGCATTGGGATGAAAAGAAGGTAAAGTAACATTAAGAAAGGTATCAATTCTTCTTCTTGCAACAAGATATCCTCCAAAGCAAGAGGAATCTCGCGAGAAGGATCAAAGACACCAAGTGACATGGGCAAAGCCAAGTCACCATTACATGCATGAAATGGAATATCATTAAGATTTTGAACAAAATTAGAAACTGAACTAATAGAAGAAGATATTAAATCCATTATAATTTTTTCAATTTTTTCTATGCTCTAGTAATTTGCATTTTCAGAGGTCTCTGGAGCGGAATGTGAGGTTGGAACTTGCGTCAGTCCCTAAAATTTGACACTGAGTCAAAAGTTATGACCCCGCCAAGTAGGGGTAAATAAATTCCTATTTTTTTTAAGAACACTATTCTTCACGTCAGGTTCACCAAAATGTAGAAGACGGGGATTCGCTACTCATGAGTTCTCATCGTTTAGAGAGCCTCATGGGGAAAACTTCCCTAATCTACCTCAATGGAACAACACGAAAGTTTGAGAATCTGAAAGAGAAGGTCACAAATATTTTTTGGACAAACTAACAAGCTCCCAACCAAAGGACGTTAGCACAGAATAAAAACAACGAGGCGTGCTAGTTCCCAGAGGCATACTAGCGTCTTGTATGGACCAAAGAATGAGAATGTTTCAAAAAATAGCAAAGTGAATGCTTCTATCCGATTGCTAAAAACTTACAGAATACAAAAAAGTAACAGAGTGTAACAGAACTGAAATAAAGTAAAGTAAACAAGATAAAGATAAAGGAGAAGAAAGGAAAGGAAATACTTACAACCACGCAAGTGATAAAGCCTCTAGCACGTGAATTTCTTCAAAACCAACGTGCGTGATAGCTGGAGAGAATGTTGGGGCTGTATAGGGGTTTGCGTCAATCCAACCCCCGTTTTGGTATTCCCACCTCCACAGACAACCAAGAAGATAGAGAAAGAGAGTGTGAACAAAGTGTGTGGTGAAAGTAAAAACCACTTAGGAGTAGAACCCACACCACAAAGTAGGAGTGATAAAAGCAATCCCCACTCGAGGAGGAGAACCCATATCACAAAAGAGGTGATAAAAGCAAACCCTGCTCGAGGAGAACCTGTATCACCAAGTATGTGAATAGTAGGGGATATGGAATCCCAGGATGCTCACAAGCATGAAATGAAGGAGATGAAGTTGTAAGAGTGGAGCTAAGAGAGCTTGAGAGAGCTTGAAGCTACTACCACAAGCTATATTAAGTTGTGCAAGCAAAATAGAAAGAGTAAGAAAGGAGAAAAAGGTCAGAGCCAAAGCTAGGAAGATTTAGAAGAAGAAAATAGATGAAAAGAATGGATTAAAAAGGCAGAAAAGAAGCCTCCCGGGTGGTTACAAAGAATCCCAAGCCGTTTCCACCAAAAAAATTAGCTGACAAGTGGAAAATATGCTCGGAAATGGTCATCTAAGCATTGACACGTCACAGGATGCTAGCGCGGCAGGCGGAAGTCTGTGTGGTGCACTAGTCTCTAGACACGTTACACTACAAAACAACATGAACGGAAAAAGCACCAAGTTCAACAAAAAGTTAACACGCAAGGGTGGCTACTAAAAAAGGGTGGTGGAGCATCTTGAGAGGGAGAAAGGTTGATGCAGGGTTAAAATGAGCCTACTCAAGATGCTAAGGGAGTGGACACTAAAGCAGATGCAAGAATGTATACAAAATTGTGAGGGGTGCAATTTTACGCTTATACATTTGTATATGTGTATACATTCGATAAGAATATTAAAAGAAAATACATTCAACAAGTAGATTTACTGATTGAATACATTGGTATTCTTTTTGAAACATAAATTCTGGTCTTATCAACTATGTTCCACTAACATCACAATAAAAATACAAAATCATCTTCAAAAGCACAACTAAGAATCAATGTTTATCATTGTAAATCAATAGTTTGAATTGCTTGGGAAAAGAAACATAACATTATTCTCCAATCATTATGTTATAGAAATAAAATAAACATTTATTTCTCTGTCTATTTAGAACATTGCAATGTCTACATTCTATTCACATAAACTTATCAAGAAAGTATTGGGGTCAATTTGCATTATCTATGTTGTCGACTTAAAATTCTTCACATACTATTTTTTAATGGTGTTGTTGACCTCATGTTGAGGCACAATTTATCACTTGGAAAGTACAAATTATATTCTACTATTAATCGAATCTATATGATTCTATGCATGGTCAACAAGCATAGACACACACACACACACACACACACACACACACACACACACACACACACACACACACACACACACACATATATATATGTTCCTTCAAGAAGTAACGAGAAGGAATTCATAAGCTATGAGGGATTTTCACATACCCTCGACCTTTAATGGTCGATATTACTATTTTTCATAGAACGATAAAACACATGTAGTATTATATGCAATAAAAACAATGAAACCATAGTCACAATAGAATGATAGTATCGTTCCCAATCTATACTCTAAACAAAGCTTGTTCATTCGGCTCAGATGAAATAACAATATAACATAGGGATACATTCCCTAATATGAATTTACATGCTTAAAGATCGATCTCGGTCTATACAAATTTATACTAGGTTGATAAGATTCATTTCTACTATGCTCGAATAGGATGAAGTAAACCGTCTATCAACCTACAATGAGATTGGTGATATTATCCTCCCATTATTATGAACATGGGGTAGAATGATTGGATCATTTGGACTTAAAATTTTCTCTTGAATGGTCCAAACCATTTGGCCCTATAAATTATATTACATACATTATGTTGTGAATGAGGGTATTGTTTGAATGGATTTCATGGGTGGTTGACACCAAAAGGGGTGTCTTCCACCACTACGAACATATCAATGTTTTAGATTCAAGACTTAATAACATGCGGGCCAAGCTCGAATATAGTCCTTTCAAAGGATCATGCTTAGCATGTCATTAGACAACGAAGAACAAAAATGGGGTTTTCTTTCCCCCAACATGGCTTCTAAAATTATACCACAAATAAAATGGAACAAGCCACGGTTTAAAACACATAAAAATGACAAGGCACTCGATTTCCAAAAAGATGAGCTTTGCTCAAGAGTAAATAGAAAAAATGAAATACTTTGAAGGAAACATGCTAAGAGGGCATCATTCTTACCTATGAATACAAGATCTATATTTTTTCCTCTATTAATGAATTTGGCTATCACCCCTGCTTTTCATGCTTTTTCTTCTTGCTGCCTTTTTCCCAAATCCTTCTCTGCTTTTTTCCTAATTGACCAACCTCATTCAAATTTTGACCAACTTCACCCCTCGATTCCTAAATTCTATTCTTGGAATGCTATTTACTCTCCATTCTTCCACTAGCTAGCCTCCCACTCCCCTGTCTTCGGCATTGTCCATTGATTGCCAATATGGAAAGGGGTTGGCATTTGAAGGGGGTTTATGAAATTAATCACTGTTATCGCTTCTACCATGCAATTTTTCTTGAGTTTGAATTAAATATATAAAGAAAACTTATTATTTGAATTCAGTATAATATGGTTACACACACACATATGTATGTATGTATGTATGCCTGTATGTATGATGTATGTATGTGTGTATGTATGTATGTATGTATATGTGCATTTTTAATGCATATATATATGTATTTGTAATTATTTCTCCTATTAGGAATTTTTTTTTCAATTTTTTTTAAAGAGCCAGAAAACATAATCATTTTTCTCATGATAGTTAAGTAAAATCATATGCATTTTTTGTTTCCATCATGTAATTAGCTTTAGAATAGAGAAGGTAAGACATATAATTTCATGAATTTGTTTCTTCCATTCAAGTTTCCTATTTATTCATTCATGATTCACGCAAACAAGAATGATATTTTCCATTTACAAGACAAATGCAAATGTCATGGTCTACTATGGTATGTGAGATTCCAAATTCCAATCTTGCTTACCGTTCATCTTCCAGCAAAGAATCCTTGACTCAACCAAGTTCTTGTTCTTCAACCTATTCATACACACACATTCTTTCACTTTCCAACTTCATCAGTAACCTTTAACGGATAATCATTATGAAAAACTCTTTTAAATCCTAAAATTGCAAGATAATCATTTTTTTCAAATACTATTGCATTTATCAAATCCATAAATACTAAATGATAAATTCCATTTTTTTTTCAAATATTCAATAAACTTAACATTATTAAATGCAAGCAATGAAATTGAGATGCCACATCCTTCCCCACTAGGAAGAGACATTGTCTTGATGTCTGATCAAACAAAATTGATTCAGATAAGTTCATTTCAACATCAATCATATTGTTTTTCAAGCCAAAATATCATAACAGATAAGTCCAAAATATTAAGCAACAATATATAGTAAACCATCAATAGTCTATCTAAGAAAGAAAATGAGGAAAGGAGAGTTCTATTTCCTCTACATCCTCCCATGTAGCATTGTCCTTCGAATACTGATCCCATTGGACCTTATATTGAACAATATCTCTATTTTGCAACTTGACGTTGCGTCTATCTAGAATTCTAATGGACTCCACCAGCACCACTCCCAAATCATCCACCTATAAAGAATGCCAATCAAGTATATGAGATGCATCTAGGTGGTAAAATTTGAGCAAAGAAACATGAAACACATTATGGAGTTGAGCTAGAGTAAGCGGTAGAGCAAGTTTGTATGCAACCGAGTTGATTACTTCCAACACATCAAACATGCCCACATATCTCAGAGCCAACTTGGATGATATTCCAAAGGTAATAGAACTCTTATGTGGCTTGACTCTTAAAAATACCTTATCCTCAACTGCAAACTATCTAAAGGTTCTATTTCTATCGACATAACTCTTTTTTCTATTGCCTCCTTCAATCTGCCCTTGATGAGTCTCATCTACTCTTCCATTTATTTTCAACATTTCAGGACCCACTATGATCATGCCTTCCAACTTGTCCCAACTGATGGGGGTACAATTTTTTTGTTGAATATAGGGCCTCAAAAGGTTTCATAGTTAAGGATGCATGATGAGAGTTATAAGAAAATTCTACCAGTGGTAGACACTCTTCCCATTTATATTGTTGATCCATACAATACATTTAGAGGATATCTTCTATTACATAATTCCCTCACTCGATTTGACTGTCGATTTGAGGATGATAGGCTGAACTAAAATTTAGCTTAGTCCCCAATGCTGCATTCAAGGTTGTCCAAAACCTTGATGTCATATGTGTATCTCTATCAAATATAATGGTCTCTGGCACTCCATGTGAGCAAAATATCTCTTGGAAAAATTTCTTGGCTAAGGTCAATGATCCATCCTTAAGATTCCCTGGAATAAAATGTGCCATCTTAGTCAACTTATCAATTACTACCAAAATGACATCATATTTGTTCTTGCTTAGAGGTAACCCCTATACAAATTCCATGCTTATAACTGTCCATTTGTACTTAGGTATGTCATGAGGGTAAAGGAGCCCTGTTGGATGCACGTGCTCAGCCTTAACTCATTGACACTCCAAGCATCTGGCTACGTATTCCACTATGTCCTTCCTAATTTTTGGTCAATAATACAAGGTTTTCAATTTTGTGATCATCTTTGTAACTCTGGGTTGTCCTAAATATGGTGCATTGTGGACTTCTTCTAGGACCAGCTTCCTAAGCTCTCCAGATTTTGAAATATACATCCACCTCTGGTACCTTAATATACCATCTGATTCAAACTCATACCCATCGAATCGATGGTCTGAAAAATTCTCTTTTAGAGCCTTTTTAACCCTTTCATAATGTGCATCTCCTTGCAAGTGTTGCATCACTTTCTACCTCAAATTGGATATCATAGAGGTCATGGCTACTCGATTTCTTCTTTTACTAAGAGCATCTACCACTCTATTTTCCTTTCTTTTTATATACTCAATTTCAAAATCATACTCGTTAAAGAATTCTATCCATCTCCTCTATCGTGCATTGAGGTTTGGTTGAGTGAAGATGTATCTCAATCCCAAATGATCTATTTTGAGCTCAAATGGATTTCCCAAAAGATAATGTCTCCACATTTGTAAGGCATGCACTATAGCTGCTAATTCTAGATCAAGCGGCATGTAATTTACTTTGCATTGTTTCAGCTTCCTTGACTCATACACCACTACTTGCCCATCTTGCATTAACATTGCTCCTACACCATCTCCTAAAGCATCTGATCACTAAGAACAAACCATTGGGATCATGTATAGTAAGCACTATGGATATCATGAGCTTCTCCTTCAAGAGTTGGAAGGATTTCTCACACTTCTTGGTCCACTCAAACCTTCTGCCTTTCTTTTTGAAGTGAATTTATTGGGGCTGCAATATGAGAAAACCCTTGCACAAATTTCTTGTAATATTCAACAAGGCCTTAAAGCTTCATACCTTTGTCACACTCTGAGGCACCTTTCATTCCACAATTTATTTTATCTTTTCAAGATCCACAAAGACTCCCTCAGCTGAAATAATGTGATCTAGGTAGTGCACCCTATCTTTATAAAATGAGCACTTGGATAGCTTTCCAAAAAGCTTCTTCTCCTATAGATGTTGTAATACTATCCTCAAGTGTCGATCGTGTTCCTCTATAGACTTGGAGTAGACCATAATTTCATCAATAAATATTAGGAAAAAGTCATCCAAAAAGTCCTGGAACACACTATTCATAAGATTCATGAAAGTCGCAAGTGCATTGGTCAATCCAAACAATACAATAGTAAACTCATAATGCCCATATTGAGTTTGGAATGCAATCTTTGGAATATCTTCTTCCTTTATTCTCAACTGATGATAACCAAATCTAAGATCTATTTTTGAGAATATTGACATTCCCTTCATTTGATCAAATAGTTCCTCAATCCTTGGAAGGGGATATTGATTCTTGATGGTCACCTTGTTTAACATTTGATAATCAATACACAAACACAAGGTTTTCTCCTTCTTTTTCACAAAGATAACTGGTGTTCCCTAAGGTGACACACTGGGTCTAACAATCCCTTTATGCAACAACTCCTATAACTGGGCTTTCAATTCATATAGTTCAATGGTGGTCATCCTATATGGGGCCATAGACTGAGGCTTGACTCTGGGCACTAAATCAATGGAGAAATCAAATTCTTGCTTTGGAGGCATCTTGATGAGATCTTCGGGAAACACATCTCAAAATTCCCTAAGGATTGGACAATCATCTAGGTATGGTTTCTCATTGTTAGGTTCAATGACATGCACAACATATATGACACAACCCTTTCGTTGAGCCCTCTTGAGCTACATAGCTGATATTTTCCTAAGTTTTAGGGGTCTTTGTATCCCATGAATCTCAACCAGGTATCCATAGTCATCTAAAAAAATCACCATCTTATCCTCACAGTTTACAATATCTTTGTGCTCAGTTAACCATTTGATTCCCAAGATTATATCATAGGACCCTAGAGGGGCCACATAAAGATCAACCTAGGTCAAGAATTTGGGAAGTTCTAACTCACTGCAAAAGAAACATGAATCTACTTCCCTCTCTACTTGATTTCCATACTAAATTGACCATGAGTTTCCCAAATATTCAGGTCTCATGGGTAGCTTATAAACCATTCTAGGATCTATAAAACACTTAATAGCTCCAGTATCTATCAAAATAGAAATGGTTCGACCATAAATCTTACTCGTAAATCTTATCAAAGAAGCCTAGTACTCTTCTTTCCTGTTATCTACCGCCACATGGATCTTGTGTTGCAAGGTCTGCTACTAGTTTCCTTCCTTTCGTGATTTCAACTTTTGAGGGGAGTTAGATGCATAATGGTCTCCCTGACAAGTGTAACATCCATTACGTAGTCCTTTTCAACCTCCAAACCTATCCTCCTTTGAGTTCCTCTAGTTGCTATCAAAGTTGTTGTTTCCCTTATTAACCCTTTTTTTCCTTCCACCTTGGTTGCCTTCTTCCTTTTCTAGAGGGTCGCCTTCTATTTTCAAATTTATAATTTTATGGGACTTATTTCCCTTTTTTCCATCACCCTTCTAGAACTTTTTTGTTCTAAATCAAGGCTTGAAGTCTAAACCCTTGCGAAGATTGGACAACTGATGCAACTTTTGTTCTTGCTTAATGACCTTCTCAAAAGCTTCTACCATTGTAAGGGTGTTGTGGAGGTCCACCTCAACTCCAATGTGGAGTCTCAGTCCTAATATAAAATTTTGAAATTGGAAACACTCATTATATTGATACTGTGGCAAATACTTGAGAAAATTGGTAAACTTCTCCCAATATTGAACTGCTGTCAGGCCACCTTGGGTCATATTTTGAAATTTAGTCATCTTCTTGTCAAAGAAAAGTTGTGGTAGCTACCTCTTCCTAAAATATTGGAGGAAAAACTCCCAAGTGATATCCTTTGGCTGAAATCTCCTCTCTACCTTCTCGTTGTCCAACCAAGTAGATGCCTCTCCAGATAGTTGATATACAACCCAAACAAATTTGGTTTGGTTTGATAGGTTGCGGAGCCCAAAGTATTTTTCTGTCTCTATGATCCAAGCCTTGGCTCCATCTCCGATGGCCTTTCCATCAAATTTCAATGGTGCTACTTTTTTAAGATCTTTCCCTAGTTCTTCCTCAGTTCGACCTTGATCAAGATCCCCTTGACCCCTTTCTCCTTGTTCAGGTGCCTTGTTCTTAAGATTATGATATTCCTACACCCCTCATACCTCTTGTTCTGAATGGTCCATTCAAGTTTCTTTCTGATTCAGGAATTCCAAGATTTGGTCTAGCCTCTTGCTCATCTCGTTGTCCTGCTCGCTTCTTGTCTGTTGGTCACCATGATGACTCACACTCGACTTGCACCACAGTCATGTTTAGTAGATCTTAACACAATTTTTTATGTTTAAACAATTGAATCTACACAATACTATGCACACAAGATGTAATCTAAAAGAGATATACACATTCATTCACATTAAGACAAGTCTTCAAGTTTCATGCTCTAGATCAACAAAAAAATGACTTCCTTTTTTTATACTAAATATGGATTTAAAATGATCCTTATTTACAAATTTTTTTCCATACTAAGTAGTTCCCTCATTATCGGAAAGAGGACATTCCTCTGGATCCTCATCCGAATTTACATCATCCCTCTTGGGTGAGGTAATACATGCACACAATTACTCCTCCTCTTTAGTTAGTAGAGGTGCATTAGGTCCACATCCTATTGGCCAATCTCTAAATGCGAAGGGTTTCTTAGTCTTAAGAGTTCATTTAGAATCCTCAATCATATTTCCTCTCTCCAACTTAAGCCATGTGAGGGCGTGTGCTAGAGTTTCATCATCAGGAATCTCAGGTTGGTCCTCGGGGTTGGGATTCTCTTCATTTATGACTTGCTTCTTCGAATCCCTAGTGGTTTTTCCCTTCTTACTCACAAACTTGGACCTCCCCATTTTTTGCAACCAATTTAGATTGGTTATTTTCTAAGTAACTCAATTCCAATTAAGGTTCTACTATTTTCTAATCCAATCATCATGGGCTCATAGGCCTAGAGCTAAACCCTAAGCTCTGATACCAAATGTAACATGCTCAACTAAATTTTCTAAACAAATTATTAATTGGCATCATGAATATAAAATTTAAGACATAAATCCCTTAGCTATTTTCCAACATAGCAATTTCATGTCCATAAGGAAATAAAAAATCTGAATATATTCATTTCCAAGTGTCAATAGTAAATATACATCTTTGACTTGGCCTTCAATCACCACATAGTCAATACAATAATTATAATAATTTTAATAATTGCAATAATTTCAATAGTGATACAAGTACATAAAATAGGATTCCATTTATATTCCTCTGTGATAGCTCACCTCCACTGGTGGACGAGAATATGGTTGAGGTGCTTTTCTACCCAACCATGAAGCAATGCTTCCACAAAATTATTTTTCCCATCAAAGAATACCCAAACCTACACGAAACACTTAGCAAGAGATATAGTTTTCAAGGTGGAATCTGTGTGTTCCTAACTACATGCATTTCTATCAAATCGTAGAACATGCAAGCTCCGTGTTAGGTAAATAAAATATATAGCAAAGAGAGGATAAATAATAAACAGTCTGTTCTGTAATAATAAAATGACTGCAAAGCTCGGCCAAGCTCATGTTGCATAAAATGCAACTTAGGTTAGATTTTGGAAAGGAAATCTACACTCTCTGGCACCCATTCCTGGAAGAAAAGCTTATCATATCAAAGGGGTATCCCTCCCTTTTAGACAATCTACTAGCATCATATCCCAATGTGCTACAATCTATCATAGTACTTTGTATCATTCCATTTCAAATTTATCAAACAAGTAATTCATCTAATTCTGGTATATCCATTCATCTATTTATCTTATAACCATCTTTCCTTATGATTCATATTGAAATTCAACAATGTTCCATTTCTTCAGTTCTTTCCATTGCAAATGAAATTAAACATTCATATTCAAATGAGTAAAATAAGGTGAATAAGAAGCTATACCACATGTATGTGCACTTGCATAAATGATGAGTTTATGCACGAACACATATATGATTATTATTCATAGTTTGTATATGCATATACATTCTATAAGAATACTAAAAGAAAATCCATTCAACAAGTAGATTTACTGATTGAATACATTGGTATTCTTTCTAAAACATAAATCCTAGTCTTATCAACTATGTTACACTAACATCACAATGAAAAGACAAAATCATCTTCAGAAGCACAACTAAGAATCAATATTTATCATTGTAAATCAATAGTTTGAATTGCTTGGAAAAAGAAACATAACATTATTCTCCAATCATTTTGTTACAGACATTAAAAAAACATTTATTTCTCTATGTCTATTTAGAAAATTGCAGTTTCTACACTCTGTTCACATAAACTTATCAAGAAAATATTGTGGTTGATCTGCATAATCTATGTTGTTGACTTAAAATTCTTCACATACTATTTTTTAATGGTGTTGTCAGCCTCATGTTGAGGCATGATTTATCACTTAGAAAGTATAGAGTATATTCTACTATTACTCAAATTTGTATGATTCTATACATGGTCAACGATCACACACACACACACAAAAATATGTACCATCGACTCAATCCATGAGGGTTTTTCACATACCCTCGGCCTTTAATGGATGATATTTTTGTTTGTCATAGAATGATAAAACACATGAAATATTATATGCAATAAAAACAATGAAACCACAATCACAATAGAACAATAGTATCATTCCCAATTTATACTCTGAATAGAGCTTGTCCGTTTGGATCAGATGAAATAATAGTATAGCATAGGGAAAAATTCCCTAATATACATTTACATGCTTAAAGACCAATCTCAGTCTATATAGATTTATACTAGGTTGATAACATTCATTTCCACTATGCTCGAATAGGATGAAGTAAACCGTCCATCAACATACAATGAGATTGGCGATATTATTCACCCATTATTATGAATATGGGGCCGAATGATATGGATCATTCAAAGTGAAAAATTTCTCTTGAATGGTCCATACCATTTAACCCTGTAAATTAGATTACATATATTGTGTTGCAAATGAGGGTATCGTTCGAATGGATTTCATGGGTGGTTGACACCAAAAGGGGTTTCTTCCACCACCAAGAACATATTGATGCTTCAGATTCAAGACTAAATAACATGCGAGCTAAGCCCAAATATAGTCCTTTCAAATGATCATGCTTAGCATGTCATTACAGAATGAAGGAAAAAAATGGGGTTTTCTTTCCCCCAGTATGGATTCTAAAATTACACCACAAGTAAAATAGAATAAGCCACGGTTTGAAACACGTAAAAATGAAAGGGAACTCGATTGCCAAAAAGTCAAATTCTCTTTTGAATGTAACAAGGCCCCTAGGCCTAATGGCTTTCCTTTTCTATTTTTCTAGTCGTGTTGGGAGATCATCTCTGAGGATGTGATTAATGCTACTAAGGAGTTCTTTGGCTCAAGAAGTCTTCTCAAAGAGCTTAATGTGGCGTTCATTGTTTTAATTCCCAAATCTGCTAATGCAAAGAGCTTTGGTGAGTATCACTCGATCAATCTCTGTAATTCTATTTATAAATTTTTTTCGAAAGTTCTTTCCATTAGATTACAAAAATGCTTGCCAAATTTGATCTCAAAGCATAGAGTGGATTTGTTAAGGGTCTTCAAATTCTTGATTCTATCATTAATTTTCATGAGCTTTCTGATTCCATTAATGTTTCCAAAAAACTAGGTTTCTTCTTAAAGTTGGACCTACTCAAAGCTTATGACAGAGTTAGTTGGAGATTTATTTTGAATGTATTGGACCAGTTTGGTTTCTGTAAGAAGTTTCTTTAGCTTGTTGAACAACTCATTTCTTCTCCCTCGTTTGTTGTCCTAGTGAATGGTTCTCCTTCTCCATTCTTCTGGAGTTTGTGTGGGCTGAGGCAGCGAGACCCTATCTCACTGCTTCTCTTCATTCTAATGGTGAAGGCTCTTGTTCATAATATCCAGAAGGCACTTCATGCTGCTGCTCTATCACCTTCCTCCAAATGTGTTCCGATTACTCATCAACAATTTGTTGATGACACTATTTTGATGGGTGATTCCTCTGTTAGGGAAGTTAGAGTTGTTAAGAGGCTGTTGGCTGACTACAAGAAGGCTTCTGGTCAAAGGATCAATCTTCCTAAGAGTCATATTTTCTTCCTCAATACTCCTGAAGCTTTGCAACTTAAGCTTGCTATAATCCTGTCTTGCAATAGAGGTGAAATCTCATCTTCTTATCTGGGACTCCCTTTGTATATCTCTAAGATTCCAAATTCCTTTTGGTTGGGTTTATTGGAAAAATTCAATAGGAAGTTAGTAGGTTGGAAAGGTGCGCTCCTTAGTTGGGCAGGTAAAATTTAGCTTATTTCTTCCACAATCCAAAATTTTCCTATGTACACTATAAGTCTTTTTAGGATTCCTATAAAGTTTGAAGAAAAAATGGAACAGATAATGAGAAGGTTCCTTTTGTCAGAGGTTGATACCAAAGCTAAAATTCCTCTTGTGGCCTAGGAGTTTGTGTGTAGACCGAAGAAGTGGGGGGTCTTGGTATTAGAAATTTAAAATCTTTTAATAAGGCTCTTTTGTCAAAAACTGTTTGGAGGATCCTAAATGGGGATGTTGGGTGGGCCTCTTTGGCGAGTAATAAGTATTTGTATGGATTGGAGAGACCTTGGAACTTTTCTTCACAAGAGATCCCCCCTAGTTTGTGTTTTTGGAGGAATATTATTCTTTGCAAGGACTTGACTGCTAAAGGTGTTAAGTGGTTGTTAGGCGATGGTACAAGTATTATTTTTTGGGAAGATATTTGGTGTGGTTTCAACCCTCTTATTTGTCTTCCTTGGCCCCCCCTATTGTCCCCTTGTGTAAATGTCTTTTTGGACCTAAGGTGGATGATTATTTTGAGGATGGGGAGTGGAAATTTTTTGAGGATTGGGACCCGTCTTTGAAGGTTCTGAATGATTTCTTGTGTAAGATTTGGATCCCCTCTTTTCCTAGACCGGATAGAGTCATTTGGGCCCCCTGTACTAGCGGAAAAAATTTAGTGGCTTTTGCTCTCTTGATTTCTTTGGAAGTGTCTGCATTGTTTTCTTTCTGGGCGAGGTTATGGAATAAGAAGTTGATTCCTAAAGTGAATGTCTTCTTCTAGCTACTTATGCAAGGTAGAGTTTTAATGCAAGACAACCTTTGTAAGAGAGGGTTTGTGATTCCTAATAGATGTGTTCTCTGTGAAGCTGATGGTGAAATTGCTTTCCACATTTTCCTTGGGTGTGATTATTCTTTTTCTCTTTGAGTAAATTTCTCAAACTCTAGAATATTGGTTGGGTCTTTCCAAATTCTCTTGCTAAGTTCTTTGATAAATGGACTTTCCCTTCTTCATCTCCTATTCTTCAGTGGCTGTGGGACCTTATGGCCCTACGTATTTCTTGGGGATTATGGAAAGAAAGAAATAACAAGATCTTTTGTGAGTCTAAACTTAAGGTTGATAGTCTTTTTATCAAGATCCGATGGGCGATTCTGGAGAACTTTTCTCTTATTCATTCTGATTCTACACAGTGTGTCTCTTCTACTTGCATTGTTGGCTATGATATCCTGGTGACTTCTAACTAGAAGATTATTTTCATTCCTATTTTGAATTCTAAGTCAAGCTCAATTGCCAATTTGAACACTAAATGGAATCCTCCTCCCTTTGGGTGGGTTAAAGTTAACTTTGATGGGGTAGTGAAGGGGAATCCTGGGCCTGTAGGATGTGGGGGGGTGTTAAGAGATGATGTTGGAAAACTCCTTGGCATGGTGGCACTCTTGTTGGGAACTCAAACCAATCATTGCACAGAGGTAGAGGTTGCGTTCATAAGTGTTAGATTTGTAATCAGTAAGGGCTACTCCAAATTATGGGTTGAAGGTGAATCTTTGAACATAATAAATTATCTATGCAACACTCATCCTCCAAGTTGGAATGCCGATCAGCTCATTAAGGATACGATAATCATGTTACAATCTTGTGAGGAGACCTGTGTCTCCCACGTTTGTCCCTTCTGCTTGCCTTGCTGGCTATGAGCTCCTGGTGACTTCTAACTGGAAGATTATTTTAATTCCTATTTTGAATTCTAAGTCAAGCTCAATTGCCATTTTGAACACTAAATGGAAGCCTCCTCCCTTTGGTTGGGTTAAATTTAACTTTGATGGGGCAGCGAAGGGGAATCCTGGGCCTGCAGGATGTGGGGGGTGTTAAGAAATGATGTTGGCAAACTCCTTGGCACGGTGGCGCTCTTGTTGGGAACTCAAACCAATCATTGCACGGAGGCGGATGTTGCATTCATAAGTGTTATAGTTGCAATCAGTAAGGGCTACTCCAAATTATGGGTTGAAGGTGACTCTTTAAACATAATAAATTATCTGTGCAACACTCATCCTCTGAGTTGGAATGTTGATCAGCTCATTAAGGATACGATAATCATGTTACAATCTTGTGAGGAGACTCGTGTCTCTCATGTTTACTGAGAAGGAAACTTGTTGGAATATTTTTTTTCCAACGAGGCTGTTAATTTAAATTATTTTCGTTCGTGGGAGGAGGGATCAATCCTTCCTGAGAAAGCTACGATTTTATTAAGGAATGATGCCATGGGTTGAGTTGATGCGACATTCATGATCTAGTACCTTCCTTTTTTTTGCACGCTTTATGGGTGTTTTTTTGCTCATTGGTCTTTAGTTGAGTGTTATTCGCAAGGGTTTAGTGATTCTTGTGTTGCTAGCCATGGGCGGTGACAAGAGCAAAATCGAGCCACATTCCTATGGGGACATTCAAAGAAAGAAGCTCTGGAATATTCTGCGCCATGTAAATTTTACTCCTTTCTTGGAGAAGCTGCATGGGCATGACCCCAATGCCTTGATGCAATTTTTATCTTTATGGCATAATTGTAAGATCAAGGTTAATGGTCTAGAAGTGTAGGTGAATGAGGAATTGATTGCTATTGTTACTGGGATTCCAACGGTTGGTCGTAAGTTCTTTAAGGATAAAAAGAGTAATGAGGAGATGACCTAGTTTTTTAAAGATGATGAGAGGAATAAATTGGTTAAATTGGAGACTTGGGGATATGAGAGAAAATCCCTCAAGAAAATTTGGGCGAGCGTTGTTGAGGTGCTTATGCATTATGTGACTCTGGAGGGGATTTTTATGGCTATTCTTGGTCACCATTTTACTCTCCTCAACCATTTTAGACATGGTTTGTTCATTTTGTTTCCTTTCTTTCTGTTATCATCTTTGGAGGTCTCTATATATGCTCATCTAAAGAATAGGAGGGCCCCCGTCCTCTGTGAAGGGCTTATTTTATTGATTATGGAGCATGTTAAGTCTCTTATCCCTGCTCCTACCATCAAGGGAAAGGAGAAGACTTTAAGTGATGTGTCGTCGGGCTCAGAGTCCACTTTGGATGAGGAGGAATGGAATGAAGAGGAGGACATATCTCCGACGGTTGTGGCTACTTCGAAGAAGAAGAGGAAGGTGGGTGGTTCTAAGAGTAAAAAGATAGCTAAGCGGCCTGCCCTTTCTAAGAGTGAGGACACGTAAGTGGGATCAGATGATTCCTCTCCCAAAACTGTGGAGGTGGTTGTTGGTAAGGATGTTGTAGGTGGTGTCCTTGAGGTGGGGACACATGATATTACTATGGGTTTGGTGGACAAGCCGCAGAAGCTATCGAAGAGTATTGCTAACTTGAAGAAAAAGGCCTCAGATGTTCCAGCTAAGAACCCCAATGTGTCTAGTGGTGGAAAGGATTCTGGTGATAAGATGGTGGCCATTGAGGATTCCCCAATGCAGGATATGCTCGAGATGGAGCAGGACAAGGAGTTAAGGTGTCTGGATGAGGAGGATATGGAGAAGAAAAAAGCTAAATAGGATACTTTGAAGGTAAATCCTCTTTTTGAGGATTTTTCTTACCTTGACGATGACGCTACCTCCATGTATGATTTGTTGGATATGGCTAGGGTTGGGGCCACTGGTAATTTTAAATTAGCTAAGTGGACTCTGCAGGAGTTCAATAAGATTAATATTAAAATTAAATGTCTGAAGGAGAATCTAAAGAATGTTCTGAAGGGTTTAGTTCTGGACATTCTTATTGACAGAATGGTGGACCTTGAAGGTTCCTATCATGAATTCAAATCTCTATGGGATGAAAGGTCGATTGCTCTGGAAGCCAAGGTTTTGGGTACAAATGTTGATATCAAAAAACTAATGCAGGCATGTCATATCTCTGTGAAGAACAGTGTGGACTCCTTGGAAGTCCTTTTTAGAAAGATTAGTGAGCTTAGGGAGGATCAGGTTTATTTGTCTGAGCTTATGGAGAAAGAGCATGCGGCTAAGGGAAAAGGTAAAAAAGCTACTAAGGATGATGACAAAGGACCTACTGTTAGAGGGTCAGCTGGTTGGAAGAGATTCTTTGATGCTGAGAAGAAGGAGTTGTTGGATATGGTTGAAAGAAATAGGAACCAATAGATTGAGGTGGCCAACACCCTAAGTAGCTTGGAATAGCACCTGGTCTTCTTCTTTGTTGCTTTCTATTTCCTCGTGGGTGCAGGTTTCTTTACAATTGTTTTGTTGTTTTGTGGTTGTTGGATGTTGTTGGTAGTTAATTGTTATATTTTAGTCTAGCACCTATTTTGATGTGTTTTTTGGCTGTTGGGTTACTGTTGGTGACCTTTTGAAAATCCTTTCTAGTAGCATTTTGTGTCTTTTTTTCTATAGGGTTTCGGGTCCCTTCAAAACCTCTTTTTCCCATAAAATAACAACATTATTAAATGCAAGAAATGAAATTAAGATGTGAAATTTTAGGTGAGCTAAACATGTTGGAAAATGTGCCTCAACTTGCTGTCTTGAACCACTATTAAAGACTTGGCATATTTCTCCTTTGTTGGTCTTCTTTGTCAGCCTATCGCCCAAATCTTGAACCTTGAAACCTATGTCGTGGAGTTCTGAAAGATTGTAACTAAACGAAAGTGTGTTGGTCACGAGGTCGCTGAATGTTCTAACCTTGGAACCTTTTTGTGGTGTTTAGAAGTTTCTTAACTTCCCGACTAGCTGATCTCCTTCATTGTGGCGGCGATTGGGAGATTACTAACCGTCAACTGAGGTTATGAAGTTTGAGTTTTGGGTGACAGGGCGATCCTTCTATCGGGATGTCGCGGCTTCCAGGAAATTTGTAACCTTTGTCATGAGGTTTGGAAGTTTGGGTTTTGAGCGATGGAGTGATCACCTTGTCGACATGTCACAGTGTTTGGGAAAATCCTAACCTTCATCTGGAGGTTGTAAAGTTCAGGTTTCTCCCAACTGGGTGACAAGGTCAGTGGATGGTGACATCAGTTGTACAGATGGTTGTCGTGTGGATGGTGGGGACCACTTGGGACTCGTTGGTTGGTGGATCGTGTTAGAGGCTGACAAGTGGCAATGATGTGGAGGACAGATGGCATGTGGGTCCATGTGCTTGAGGGTTGACTCGGTGACTCTTTGAGAACCCTAAGTTCGATGATGGAGATTTGTTTGACTGCCTATCCGACGACCAACATTGATGATGGCGTATGGCTCGAAGTGAAACCCTAAAGGGGCACGGTAGTTGAACTGTTTGTAGTTGGTTAGAGAAAACGTGTGAGAGATTTTCTCCTTCTTGGGATCTCTGAATCTTTGGAAGCTTTGGAATCTCTCAGAGGGAGCTCAACGGTGGTTACCTGGTCAAGCTGAGTTGCAAGCTGAAAGGCCGAATGCGGAAAAGGCTAAGGGAAACTCTCTTGGAGCTCAAATCTTGGAGCAGAGAGTGGTGATGACTGTGAGTGGCGGTATCCAGAGGGCGTAGAGGCTGAATGTGAGGCTGAAAGGTTGGGTGTTGGCCAATGTTACCAGGAAAAGACAAAGATGATGCGCGAAGGCCGAGAGGCTATGTGGAGGTCGAGTGGCTGGGCATCGAACAAGCTGAGGAGGCTGAGATGTTGGATGTAGGTCGAGATGTTGGGTGTGAACTGGGTGAGAACCTGGGTGTATTTCGAGAGGTTGTGACACTATGGGAGAGATGGATCTTGTAGTAGGTGAAGGCTGAGCGACTATGCAATTTTGAGGCCGAGGGGCCAATGGTCGAGTCATGTGGCTATGTAGCCGCGAGATGTCTTTGGTGGTCACGGGAGGTTTATGATGCCGAATTTTCTCCAGAATGAAACACAATGTAAATCTCCTATAAACGTCGTGAGCTTGATATTATATTGTAACTATTTTTGTTGCTGAATAATACAATGGTGATCTGGCTTTTGGAGTGTGAGGTTTTTTACTCGAAATGGTTTTCCCCACGTATATCTGTGTGTTCATGTCTTTTGTTTCATCTTTCATGGTTGTGTTATTGGTGTTGTTGAAACTGGTTAAGCATGAGTTTCTCTCTAAGGGTCAATGTGGGAAATGAATTGTGCCTATTTTTGCTTTGTGGCATAGTGGTTTGTGTCTTTGAGGCAATCTGATGAAAATAAAATTACCGAACGCATTATTGTTCTCAGATGTTTTTATCTGACATGACCCGCAATTTTCCCAACAAAATAAATTGAATTATATTTTTCAAGAAGAAAATGTAGAAATCTAATTTATTGATTTGTCTCTTGATTAAGCAATAGGAAATGTATATAGATGGTTTTTGAGAAAATGTACATTTGTAGAAGGTACAACTTATCTTTCAAAATTCTTGATTGATTCTCGATTTGGATGTATTGAAGTCCAAGAAGAATATGTTGTCATTGATATACTTGAATTAAAATGTATACATATTCCAATTGAGGGATTTGAGTATGGTGATTTAGGGAAGCATACCATGAAACTTCGTGTTTAGGGAACACAACAAAGTTGTGAACATCTCGTAGAAGGATATATTCGATTTCTCATTGATTATTTGAATGAAAATTATTTCTAGATCTTCCCCTTTTAATGTAGAAGAACTCTTCAACCCTTCTTATTATCCATTAGATTGGAAAACTCGAGATAATATCTCAAAGCATTGTCTTAATAATATTCTACAAAATTTGCAACATACTACAAATAATTTCAATGAATTTCTATCCACATTTGATGCTAGTTGTTGTGAAAGGGAGTTAAACTCTATTTTTTTTATTCATTGCATTTGAGTTTTGAGGGTTTCAAGTTGAAAGATATATGGAGTCTTTCATGACACAACATATTGGCACAAAATCTATTCTCATATGATAAAGTTATGGCAAGTCGTGCTTACTATTCTTGCAAGTATTGTTGATTGTTAAAGAGGATTTTCAAAACAAAACATCATCAAAGATGTTAGAAATTCAAAGTTAGGTTTGGATATATTGGATGCACTAATGAGAGTATATTTAAATGAACCTCAAGCAAATGATGTAAACTGGAATGAAGTGAAACAAAGAAAAAGAGGTCCCTAAGATCTAAAGGGAAGAACCTAGGGTTTATTCTACCTTTTTCTAGGGTTTCATTGAGATGGAGATCAACAAGGTGTAGAGATTGAATTTCAACCATGGGGGTGAGCCAATAAAACCTAGATATCCATCTATTTGGGTGATTGGAATGGATTGTAATTTATTTTCTTTGATTAACCCAATTAGATTATGTGCCCTAATATGAAAAATATAAGATTCAACAACTGATAAACTAAAATAGTGAATTGCAGGCATATCTAGGAAGGGAAAGGGACTATGTACATATCCTGAAAAGTTGGTATTGGTATGAATGGGAGGAAAAATACACCCAAGGTTCTATGGGTCCTTGTAGGGGTTTCTATCTCTATTTTTGCAATCCTCTAATGACAAATTTGAGACCTCTATTTTCGCTTGCAGAATTGGCAGAACACTATCGGATAATTATGTAGGTGAGTTTTCATGAGTTGACAAGGTGTAGGGTTTCAATTGCAATAATAAATGATGTTTCTTCAAGCTTCCTTCAATCCTCTTCAAACTTGAAACCTGCATATTTAAAGAGAAGGAAAGGGTTGTGCCATTTAAGGGCTTTCCTTAGTCAAACCCTGTGTTAGTGTTTCCACTTCCATAATAGCAATGTCAATGATAAATGGATAAATGATAGGAAGGAATGATGAAATCACAAAGTGATACAACTCACCACCCTTCAATGACTTCCTTGAAGGATTGAAATCATACACATCACCTCAAGGTCTTGGATCTTGCTTGCTTGATCAATTAAAATTGCTTGCTGACCTACACAAGGGTTAGCCTTCACAAACAATGATAACATGAACACATAAACTCACATAGGATTTGACATGATGTTTGGATCTTAAATTGCTACAATAAATCACTAAAATGGTGCTTTTGACTTGATCTTGAATACTTTTGACAATAACCTTTTCTCATAAATTATCCTTAATGCTTGTTAATCCTTGTTAGATTTCAAATGATGCAATAACTAGGTATTTATATGTAATTATGCTGATTTATTGAAAATTAAATCCTAAAAGTTGACATTTGCAATTTGAATTTTGAATGTTAAGATGTTGACACTGACATATTCAATATTGGTCCTCGACAAAGTAGGAGGACTCATATGCCCAAGAGTATGGTTTTTGGCCCTATTTTCCAAGACATAAAGTGTCAAGGGAAAAATATTAACTAGATGCATTTGTTCAATGGTTACAATTTATCAGAAAATGGTAGAAATGGGCCTCACGATGCATAATCTAGGAAATTGTCTTAATTAGGTCTAATAATTAAATGGGGATAAAATATAAAGTGAATTTGTCAAGGGTGATAATTTACGATGGTATATGAAGTATATTAGATATGAAATAATTCAAAGTCAAGAAGAGTTCTTGACCTTTCATATGATTTGTTTTTGCATATTTTATGTCTAATGCATCATAAATTTTTGTATTTCAATTTTTTTTTTTTAAAGAAAATAGTTATTTTCTTTGGGAAGCTAATTTTGAGTTTGAATATAAGCAAATTACATATTGAAGGTTTATAATTGATTATTATATTTATTTATTGTTTATTGGCATTTTTAAGAATTATGGTTCTTATTAAAAAATACTTGGTTAATTTAAATGATACATACTAATATATTCTAAAAATAATAATTAAATTATTTGCATTACTTTATTAAAGATAAAAAATTATATTTTTTTCATATTTAATATGTATGATTTATAAATTCAATAGAAATATTTTAATACAGAAGATTTTATATAAAAAAATCATAAATTATTATTTTTTTGATAATTTATATTTTTCTTAAAACATCAAATGAAATGCATTTAAATGACCAAACTATCATAAAATTTTAATATAATAGTCAAATTCCAGGCCTAGTTGGAGATAATGCCTATCTTTTGAATATTTATAGAATGTATTTAAAAAAAATAGTGTGCAAGAGATAATATTCATCTATTGGAAACTTCCTTTTTTTCTATATTTTTCACATTAGAGGCTTTTATTAGCCATTCTAGGATATTCTAGATAATTGTATGAAATCTATAAATACAACAATTATACTTGTTGTCATGAAAGTGTGTACCCTTTGCTAAGATGATTAAACCACTCAGCCACCTCATGAAACATGGGATGCTCTCCCTGAGTGTGGGCTTAGATTGTGGAGATCAACCTCCAAAGAAGGCTAGTTCCCTTGTATTTATCACCTAAACTAAGTAAACTAATGATGCTTGTTGAGAAAAGAGAGAAGGATAACATATAATGGGACCTAAACTCTAATACAGTGATACACCAAATGATTTTTGAGACCTACACAACTGCTTTGCACACACAATTGATCAATAATAAAGTTGGTTCTCACACAAATCAAATGTTCACACATATTAATGCGTCAATGTTTCATGGGAAGGTTTAAGTTTCACAATTTAAGAGGAAAATAAATATTTCACACTTAATGGTTATTTAAACGAGCAACACAACTTATAACATGCACTAAACATGAGATTTTTTGTTTGGAGGTGTTGAGATACGAGACATACAATAAAGGATTTGCATATAAATCATAAGATAATACATCGATCAGTTATTGCACAATAAAATAGAATATTGAGAAGGAAAAACTTAATTTTATTGATATAAAAGGTGCTTACACAGTTGTATGTAAGTTTGAAAAATGAGCTACATCTACTGCTCTAGCATGAAATAACTTAATAAAGTTACAATACAATGCTCTAAGAGAGAAGATAAATAATTTCAATATGCTCCTAAAGCTTTCTTTTATATTGTCCAAAATTTGCTAAATGATAGGAACATGTTCTTGTAGATTCAAACCTTCTTTGGCCATCCAAAATTGAAAACCCTATTTCACAAACCTCAAAAGTGCTCTAAAAAGGTGTTGGAATGAAGAAAAAGTCTTCCCTTGACCCTGTCTACCATCAAGGCACCTAAAACAACTCCTAGATGCTCTCAAAAAGGTTCAAAATGGTCAAAACCTTCCCCTACATCCTCTCAACTAGTTGCACAGCTCATTCAACTACCCCTAGATGCTTGGGATAAAGCATAACTAACCTCCAACTACTATTAATTGTGTGGAAATGAGTTATATTTTCTCATTCAAACCTCAACTATTGCAACTTCTTATCCCATGCTTTTAGGACATGTGATCTTATGTAAATTTTTCCCTTGGACTGCCTTTGACTATGATTATATTGAAAACCATTGCCTTTATTTTTTATTACTGTCCTTTTTTGGCATATGTATTGACTCTATTCATCCTTGGTGTGCTCTTTAACTATCATTTATACGACCATACTATTTCCTCAATGTAATATCTACCTTCTAATGCTATGACCACAATGATTGTTAATGCTCCTAGAGAGAGGCTATTGTAATCATCATCACTATCCCTTGCTTTGTTGAAAACTGCCTATAGTTGTATAAACATTCTTACTAATAGTAGCACTTTGTAGAAGGGGACATTGTAGAACAAAATTATATCTAAAATATAAGTTATAATAATGATATTGTCTTTGGGTCACTCCTATCTAGCCTAGTATTTGAAAAACAACTTTGGGGAGAGAACCTCCTACTACAAATTACTTATGCTCCTTCCAGATTTAGGGACCCTGAGAACCCTACTGCATTTAGATACCTCTGGGACAGTTTCAAATATAATTGTAAAAGAGAAATGTATCTTGAATCACCTTCACTCATGACCATATGTTATCACCTAAGGAGTTCAGGTTCAAGATAACACAACTTGTTACAATTGATGACCCTTCAAACAAGCCATCATGGGACTGCCATTATCTTCTATAGGAGTGTACTCTCTTTGTTTACCCTTTTTTCCTTGGCCATAGTCCTTTCCATCCTGACAATCATTCAAGAGAATATACAAAGCAACAATCCAACAAATTCTTCCCTCTTTGACTGCCTCCAACATCAACAAGCAATCAACTTCTTCAAGCAATTATTTGGAGTTTAGACTAATAAATGCCACTGTTGGACCTAAGAAAGTTCCTGCAACATATCCTAAAGTTTCCATCATTTCCAATGGAAGTATATTTCATTCTAGATACCCTTACCTTTTACTACCATGTTCCATGGCATACACCATAGACTATTGTTCAATATCTTTCACTGTAATCAATATATTTGTCTTTAAACTATCATTTGACTTCATGAACTTGCTATCGCTAGGAATATCCTCATTCTTGGTATTGGGAAACTGCTTTAATTGATCAAACTTCATGACCTCTATCCATGTTCACCTTAATGACTGTCATCACATATAAGGCACACGTCATGAATTGTCATCTTTTCACTATGCATTTATAACAGTCTTGTACCTTACACCTAAAACTTTGTCATTTCATAAAAAATTGAGCTTATGCTGCCCCTCTTCCATAACATAGTGACTATAGGATTGACACCCTTTCTTCAAAGCTTCCTTATTTCATGAGATTGATGAAACATCTTAGCTACTTTGTAGCTTCCTTGTTTCCTATCAACTTGAATTTCTTCATTTGATGAGCCTAGGCATTGATAATACTCATTTGCACTCATCCCTTCTTACCATTTCTATAGACATTTATGAACTTGAGAGTTATCATACTACTCTTTAAAGTTGAAATTTCCATGTACTTGTAAAGTCATTGTCGTTGCCTTAAATTGCCCTTGCATATGATGATTGCAATAATAATACTAGATGTCATGTCTCTAGACTCAGTCATTAGCTACCATGCCCATGCAACTATCATTGGTCATTCATGATAGGTATATTTTGAATGGGTTATCATACTTTTTGCTTGTCCTCATCACAGTGCATTTTCTTCTTTTGACTGGCCTATATAGTTCTATTGGCTATTTTTCAAAAGATCGTCCATATTCTTCATAATCCTACTCATTTTTCTTCCAGAGGGACTACCACTTTCATAATGATACATTTCTTGACTTTCATGCATACATAACTTTGCAAGGAACTTGTCATTTTTACTCTACATAAACACACCATAGGAATATCAACAAATATTTTGTTCATTGTGCCAAACTCCATAATCTCATCATGATTCCTTGCTTTCCATAGATCTGCCATTGATACTCTTTTTTGTGTACATGTTCTTCTAATTTCAATTTGAATGCATTGTCATCCCTTTCTGATTCATTTCTACCTTATTTTACTTATTGGATCTCACCCTTTCCAAATCCATCTACAAGCCTAAAACACAAAAGATTGTTATGTCATAGTTGTCTATGAAGAAAAGTTCATCTTTCTTTTGGAGAACATGAAGAAATAATCTTTCAAGAAGATCAAGGCCATACTTTCAAGTTATTGAAGCCATATAACCCTTTTCACATGTATGTCCTTTCCCTCTAAGTTGCAAACTGTTTCTAACATAGTTTTGAATTTTAATGAAATGATGACAATATATTCTTGTGTGCTACCCTCTATTTGTGACATTTTTAGCCAAGGTTATCAAGAAGCCACTTAGGAAACTGCTAACTTTTAAAATTCTCAAATACAAAGCAATTCCCAAGATCATCATATCAGGCATTTGATCAAAGTAGAAATTTGTTTTCACTACCTTATTGACCCTATCACTATCATTTAACATGCACTTTAAGAAACAACATGTCCTTGCTTTAAATCTATTGTCCTTTCAGACATTCATTACAAAAGCTCATGTATATCCATGTATAGAGTCCTTGTTGTCACAACATATGATAGGTAATCTCCTAGCTTTGAAACTATCATCCTTAAAATTGTCTAAATGTGACTCACATGACCTTAAGAAATTCATGAACTTGAAGAATATTCAGAAAGTGGAATCACTCACCATGTCAGTTAGGTATCACACTAAAATGCACCCTATCATTACTCCACCCAATACAGGGAATGTGTTTTGTATGCTCTCAAAACTAGAAATGGTGCATAGGAATAACAACGTGATGGGGTCAATTACCTGCTCCATGAAGGTTGTCACTGCTAAGTATCTCCAGTCATCTTGAATCTCCTTATTAATAACAAGGCTTCAACTTTCCTCCATTGTGTTGTTGCTTTGTTAGGTTGCTTCTTTAACTGCACGGGATGGAACCATTATTCATATATAACCATCTTTCCTTAGACTGCCATGTGACTTACCATGAAGTCTATTTTTTTTTTTAAATTCTATGTGACTCTACATTTATAACAAAGAGTAGGTCCTTTCTTGTCACATAAATAAGATGAGTAACCACTTGGTGTGCATTTCCTATAGCACTTGCATAAAAATGCAAAAACTAATGTAGTCACTACAAAGTATCCAATCTTTCAAAAGTTGTCATCCTCAAGAAGTCCAAAGGACAAAACCTTCACATTCCTTGATCATAAACATAAATAGCATGCATCCATGGATAAAAGATAAAAAACCCTTCAAGCTAATTAGTTTTTCTTTGCACAAATCAGTCAATTGCATATTTGTTACCATTGAAAAGAAACAACATACCTATTGATATGCCTGAAAACATGTTGATACTGCACTTTGAGAGCTTTTAAACATATGGGTATGATCTAGCATGACTCCTAGAACATATATTTCTAAATGCAATGTGCTATCTCCTTTTGAAAGACCTCGAGTTGTCAAAATTCCCCTTAGAAAATTTTAATTCCTTCTACATGCCATGCATCCTTTGGTTTTCCTATAAATGCAACATACATAGAGTAGCAAGGAAAAGGTCTATATCTTCAACACAAGCAACAAGGAAAAATTCTATATATTCAATGCAAAACAACTTGTTCAACAACAACTAACCCTAGAAACTCTCAAAAAGAAAATTTAAAGGATTTAATCTCCTTCTAAATGGCATGAGACTTGGGGTAGTTTAAAGAGTTTTTCTTTAAGCATTTATGGTGCCTAAAACTTTTAGAAGGAATCCTTCAGACTAATGAACTAAAAAAAATGACAAAATATCAACATCTTTAGTGACCTCTAAAGGTGTTTTTCTTGCTAAAACTTATAAGACTAGTAGCCTTGAATATCCATTGGGAATAGGGGTCAAAAAAGTACAAGACAAACTAAATTAGACCTAACAACCTACTAGTAACACCTCAAGAGCAGCTAACGAAACACCTAAAATAATTGTGCCTTAGCACTTAGAGGAAAGACAAACTAACTACGTGTATCAACACTTATTGACTTGAAAGGAAACCTATCCTAACCTACTCTAACTAGCAGCATGAATTTCTCAAACAAAACCATTAACAGGTTATCTGAAGTAGCTTCCTTTTTTCATGAGTTTACAATCATTCACATGTTTATGTGTAGCCAAGAGAAAGTGAAGAAATTCCAAATGTCTAACTAGCTACTACAATTCCTCTTGGAAAATGAAAATACATCCACTTACCTCTTCATGTTGGTCATAGATACCACTATTTTGAAGTGGACAAGTAGGCTAAGTGTTTTCTTCTTCAACTGCAACTTCATGCTTGGTTGCAAGCATGACTTGTGATGCTTTATTATCCTCCATTCTAGCTAGATCTCTAATAGGACATCCTCTTCAAAAGATGAATTTTGATGTCTCCTTGCTAGTTTCTTGCTTATTGGTTGCTTCTTCATCATTTTGTCGACTTATGAAAACCACTTCTTGTGATTGTTTTGGAAAAAACATAGAGGTTTATTCCTTTTGCTCATGTTGTTCATGATTTTCCTCATCTTGAGGTGTTGGATTGGCATCTAGATTTGAACAAAAAAATTCCAAATCATCCCAAATAATTCCTTCTTCAACCTCTTATTTACATTTCTAAATAAGAGTACTAATTTTGACTTCAAAGCATCCTTCTTTGTGTGTGTCAACTTCATCTCTATCTTGTAAAACAAGGTTGTCCTCATATACCAACATCTTATCATACTCATTCTCATCCTCTACCTACTCCAAGACTTGTGATGTCATTGAAACCTATATGCTCTCTTCTTCTTGCTCAATGAAAGAAGGAAGTTCATCAAATAAGATTGGAAAGTCTTCATTTTTACCACCTATTTCTTGCTTTATATATTGCTGCCCCAAAAGACCATGCTCCTCAACCTGTTGCAAGTCTTATTTTTCCTCTTTCGCCTCATGTGCATGTGTACCGACAACAAGAAAATCTTTTTTTCCTTCCCTAAACACTTCCTCTTCTTGTTCACTAAACTAACTATCTTGGTAGAAAATGGGACTATCTTTGCAAAAGGCGAATGGTGATAGGACAAGAAGGTTGATTTGGAAAAGAATCTTGGGAAGTTTGTTTTGGAGAAGGTTATTCTTGAGGGATATTAGGGTGATGTTCAAAATATTGCAAAGGATGAAGTTCTCTAAAACCTATAATTTGAAGCTCAAAAGAACAACTTGAAGAATCAAGAGGATTACCTTGCTTAAAGCTTGGAAATTTGTACTTTGGAGGCTCTTCTTTTGCATGTTGATCTAAATTACAATAGGCTGGTTAGTTTTCTATCCTTTGAACTTGGGAAAGCAATAGCCCCATCTGCTCTTGTTTGGCAACAATCTCTTTTACAAGAGATTCTTAATATAAATCTCCCTTTGATAATCGAACTCCTATTGGTGTTGGTATGCTTGATAATCCAACTCTTCCTACTGCAAGTTGTGTTCTCGATCTCTTTCAATTTTATTAAGTTGTCTTTGCAAGTCCAACATTATATCCTTGACACTCAAATTTCCATCATTTTGAGGTTGTTTGTGAGGATAACTATGTTGGTTGGAAACCAAAAGGTCTTCTTGTGGGGTTGAGTTTGGAAAAATGTAGGTTGACATGAGGCTTAAGCAAGGGTGGGTAGGAAAGTATGATAAGTATGTTGATATATTGATGTTGATGGGTAATTCAAGATGAAATCAATAGTATGAAAAGATTGGTATGGCTGATAGGAAGGTGCATGAATAGAATTTTCATGAAATGAAGGGTGATGAAACTTATCTTCATGAATGAAGACATGATGCAACATCTAAACAAACTAAAAAATCATTGAAATGTTCTTAAAACCATAATAATGAAGTCTAATTTTTTTGCAAAAAATTAAGTACATACCAGCACTAGTCCTTTTGAAGCCAATAGATTTAACTTGGAGTCGCTAGGCATGTGAATATTTTGACTCTAAAGGCAGAAATTATTGATACACACACCAAATATTATCAATAATAGGATGAATTTTGAACGATGATAGCTAAAATAGTCCCACCAGGCGTGCCAAAAAATGTTTTCATAGAAGTTTGTACCCTTTTCTAAACTAATTAAATCACTTAGCCACCTCGTGAAACATGGGATGATCTCCCTAAGTGTGGACTCTAATGTTGGAGATCAACCTCCAGAGAGGGTTGGTTCCCTTGATACCTCACCTAAACTAATTAAATTAATGTTTTACCAAAGAAAAGAGTAAGGGCTAACTTGAAAATTAATCTACTTCTTTCTAAGGTGATGCACCAAATGATTTTTTCAAATCCTATACTATTGTTTGGACTCAAAATGATCCACAATATAAACCCAACACATACACAACTCATTATTTTTTATGTCTTGTTGAACAGGCAAAATAATGAGAGGGGGGTGAATCAATATTCCATTAAACAATTTAGACATTAGCCATCCAATTACCAAAACATATCCAACTGCAATAATGAATGAAAGCATGAAACATCAACACAATAAAATAACACATGAACACCAGGATTTTTACATGGAAAATCCAAAAATGGGAAAAACCATGGTGAGGGTTAGTTCACAATACATTATATCCAGATATAGTATAGTACAAAAATGCTCACTACAGGTGGACTCACTACCCACAGAGAATAAGATAGAAGAAAGAAGGGGTGGCTTACAACCTATTGAACTGATACAATAACATTTATCATATGTTGGATTACAATTCCAATGAAGTACAAAATCAGTCTATGCACTGAACTAGATCAGTGCACTGCTCTACTCTAAATTCACACAATTTGCACAACTCTAATCACATTCACATCACACACATGTAGGTGAAACACCATACATGTCATCTATCACACATTACTCACACTTCCACACCTAAAATACCAAAAATCAATCTCCTATATATATCCACATCAAGTGTAACATCAATTAGGTCAGCCTCATTATATGTAACACACAAAATTTGAACTTTTCGTCCTCAAAATATTTCATCCACATCTCACACCTTAATTCAAAATTCAATTTACCTTAAGATAGGTCGAGATGGACCCAATATAGGTCTTGTGAATGGTAGCTCTATACTTGCTCAAACATAGACAAACAACACAATGTTAGTCAATAAACAAATCTAAACTAGCATTCCCCATGGGATTCATTCAAAGCACAATGAACAAGAAATAAAGCAAAGAAACCAAATGAAAGCTATTTAAATCCTATTCAAATACTCAAACCCAACATCCCATGGGGGAATTGGTGCTACTTTGATGTGGAAAGTAGTCCTTTCCCATTTCCTTGCAAGCTTTGATGATGAACAATGTGATCCTTGATGAAAATTCTTAATAACCTAGCTATGGTGATGAAATTCTATGATAACTTTGATGAAAGTGGATGAATTTTGCTTCAAATATGTAGATAGTGACTTTGCCTCAAGTTGTGGATCCAAAATCAATAGAAGAGCTCTCCATTTATAGGAAAGAAGGATGGAGGAATGCAAAACATGAAGGATGTGGGATTAAAGAAGAACCAATAGTAAAGTGCCACTTGTCAACATGTTATTGGAGGTGGAGCACATTTTGATCAATGTGCATGATAAATGCAATTAGGTGGAAATTTGAAATTTGAAAGATGGCTTGTGGAGGAAGATGTGGAAGAGGAGTTAATGCCACTTGGCTCAAGAAAAAGGACTTGTAAGAGATATAAATGCCATGTTGGAGGACAAGCCCTTTTAGGAGGGAGATTTCAAATTGGAGGAATATTCCAAAGAGATGCCTTTTTGAATGAAAATAGAAGAATTTATAAATCAATTAAATTGATTTACATGTGCAAGTCGCAAAATCTAGAGGATTTGATGGATTAGAGTTAGAGTTAATCAAGATTTAATTAACTTAGATGGAGATTAGTTTGATTTGACATTTGACTTAGATTTTTGGATTTATTTAAATCAAATGGGAAGAATAATGAGCATTAGATTTAATTAAATAAAGTTTGATTTATTTAATTAAAGGGATGATGTTAGATTTAATCAAACAAAGGTTAATTTATTTAATTAAAGGAAGATTATGATTTAATCAAATAAAGGGATTTATTTAATTAAAAGAAGAACATTAGGATTAATCAAATAAAATGATTTATTTAATTAAAAGGGGAAAGTGATGAATTTAATCAAATAAATATTATTCGATTAAATGGTTAGTAAATAAGTGATTTAGAGAGAACTAATGTTAGTAAACTAGGATCGAGTCCATGATATCAATCAATATAATTTGAATATCTATAAGTCTTACATAATATTGCAACACATATTAATCCTTCAAACGTGTTAGGTTGACCTCAAATAAGACCTAAACATAAAATATTTCATCTATTTACCCAATTTGCCACATGTGTAACTCAAAAATCAATCTCATCTGAAATTCTCACTCAACTGACATCTAATAACTTATCTTCAACATCGTAGAACAAAATAATTATCAGCGAAGGAATGCAGAATCTCCCATGTTGACTCTTTGTACAGAACTAAACTCTAACATTCATATCTTCCAAGATACTTCACCAAACAACAAAAAATATTGTATTTAGATGCATCTAATGATCACCAAATTACTGTTAGAATCACAAAGTGATATCTCTATTTGTGATGGAGTGCAAACCCAAAACAAACACACTGAACCATTGTAGTGGAAAATTTGGTACTTAGGCATTTTATTGTGTGGCTGTACTTTCCAGACCAACTTATCTTGTACAAATTTCTTCAATAACACTTCTAAATCATGCTAGAATGATCCAAAAGAATTTTGAAATCAATGAAAAAAATGGATCATATAAAATATACATACCATTCTCATGCCATGCACATGTTGCCAGACAACATCATCAATGACAATATTCCAACACATCTTTGTAAAAGTGTTTCATAACAAGGCTTGGTATGCTAAATATAGTGTTTAGGAGCTAGGAGTGCTATCACAACTTAAACTCTATTCCTAACTAGTTAACACAAGTTATGAACTACAAAAAATGCATACTTTCTACTCAAAGGAAAGGAAAATAGGATAAAAATTAAGGGGAAAAGATATCACCACAAGATTACTTATCAACTATCTAAAATATTTGCACAATAAAAAGCAAATGAGAAGGTAAAAAAACCTTATTTTATTGATCAAAAAGGTGTTGCATACATCTATGTAAGCTTGAAAATGGAGTTACAATGCAACTTTAACTTGAAAGGACTTTGAAAAGTATAATACATTGTTGTGAGAGAAAAGAACTAACTCTAAATTTGCTCCTAAAGCCTACTTTTATGTTGATCAATAATTGCTACAAATCAGGAACATGTGTGGAGAAAGAAGGACAAGTGTTCACTTGAGTTGGTTGAGTCAAACTCCTTTGGGCGTCCAAAATTGAAAAACCCTACTTTACAGCCTAAAATTGCTCCAAAAAGGTGTTTGACAAAATAAAAATGCATGTCTTAACCTTATCTACCATTAAGGCTCCACAAACAGCTCCTAAATGCTCTCAAAAGGCTCAAACTGAGTCAAAACTTCCCTCTATATTCCCTCAACTTGTTGTACAGCTCATTCAACTACCTTAGATGCTTGCAACTACTCATGAATGCATGAAAGAGGTTATAACTGCTCATTCAACTTCCGATAGCCGAATCTTCTTCAAAGTGCTGATAAAACATTTGGTAAAAGGTCTAAAAAATTCATAAGCCTCCTAGGAGTGTAGGAAATCTCCTTGGGACAAGTATTTGAAACTTTTTTTCATTTATGAAAGGCTTCTTTACCTTTTCACTCTTAACACCTAAGTCACTGCACTCTTAACACTTGAGTCACTATTGGTCTTTTGGATTGATGTTTCTTTTCATTAAGCCTAAGTTTTCCTGCCAATCGTCTGAATTTTGAAATTTATTTGATCTATCCTACACAAGAGAAGTCAATCATGTTTCACTGCAAGGACACATAACTAGTGCCTCAACATTTTCTTGTAGCTGACCCAATGCATATTTTGACAACTACATTGAAACTGAATGAGACTCCACCATATGAACTTGAGAGCTCTCAGCCTTAGTTTTACAACACTAGTGCTTAGACCCACTTTCGATTCAGATGCCACAACAAACCGTGTGTCCTCTGAGACCAACAATTGCAATATTGGTTAAAGTGTAGAGCCCTGTTTGTTTCCTTTAAATCATTTCATTAACCTTCAACATTTTTGACATATTTCTGATCTGCCAAGGATCTTATCCATTTCTTGGCCAGTTCATATGATTCCAAATAAATTTTGATGTCATCAAATGAATCCATGACTTGGTTACTAGATACAACTTGTCATCCTAGCTCTAACTCTCAAGAAACTAACAATATTTATAAACTCAAATTGCTTGACTGATCTTTGAGTCAAAAAAATTCCATGACTGTAAATCTATGTAGTCCTAGAAATAAATATTTATTTGAATATTTCCATCATCTTCATGATATTGTCTTAGAGATTTCCTTTGTATCTTTCGTGAAGGTTACCAACAGACCTATGAAAACTCTTGCAATGAGCTTACTCAGAATGGTTCAAGATAAGCTTCCAAGAATCCCTTACTGTCACTATTACTTTTATAGGGTTTTCATCTTCATGGTAAACATATGCCCCTAAGGTTTTCTCCTCTTTATGACTATAATCCTTCATTTGGAGTCTTGAATGTGTAGACTACCACTATGACAGTCTTAATGATTGTCCTATGTCTATGTCTTTGACTACACCTATATGTTGTGTTTGGACTGTCCTTTTGATTTTTCAAGACATGATTGTCCATTTCCATTAGAGTTGTGGTTGTAAACCACTTGTTATTTGCTTTACTTACCAAGATTGTCCATTGAAAACTTGCTTGACTTGCCATTACCACTCAGTCTCTACCTCCTAAAAGTGTTTTGGATTGATGGTCACTATCCCTTTAACTGTCATACATTACAAATTATTTTCATGAAGTGATTGTAATTGTATGACACACAATTCATAGTCCTTTTAAACACTCCAACGCTATCTAATGATTGTCATGTTACAAAGTAACATGTTATGAAGTGTTGTCCTTTGTAATGGTTGTCCACGATAGAATTCCTACTTGTGATCACCTTTGACATCCTTCTTGATGCCACTACCATATTCTTTCCTTCATTTGATCTCATTTCTAACTTTAGGTGACTTATATCCTTGCTCATTCATAACAACATCAAGTGCCTTCAGATAGATGATTGTCCCTTTGGTTTTAATGAGTTGCCATCTAGGGTTAAAGACACTAACTGCCTCCTTCTTGGTGACTAATCATTAGGAACTTTGGAGCTATACACAATATCTCTAATGCAGTTGTCATTTACCCTTGGACTATCTCTTCATGATCCTAACTACACCTTTAATTATCCAAAACATTGTCATTTAGGCCACTATCCATTATTAATTGTAATAGAATGATTTTTATGTGTGAGGTATTGTCCTTTCCATATCTTGCATCTTCCCTCTCTCTAGAAGGCTTATGAGATCATCCAGGTTGTAATCCACCAAACAGTCCTTAAAAGTTTGTAATGAATGAAAGAACAATGCCTTTGGCCACAAGATTGTCTTTGAGAAGAGGTTGAAAACTAGTTTCTGGTGGTAGCTCAAATAGTCTCTGAGAGAAAGTGAGTGCAGTGAAAATAACTAGCTTATTTCTTTCATTATCTTTGAACAGTTCAAGTGATTGTAGGAACTTTCAAGATCCTTGATATTGTGAAAACAGTTTATTGTTGCCCCTTGAAATGACAAGATCTATAACATCATCCATTTGAACAACATTGATCTTAGAGCATAATTCATACTATTATTACACCCGATGAAAAGGAAAACTTGAATGGTAATGAAGACAAGTAAACCTCAAAATGAAGTATATGGAGGTGCATGTTGGAACACAATAATCTACTGAGAGGGGGGTTGAATCAATAGATCAAGTAAAACTAGTTCTTTAAACCCTTAAGAATATTCAAAGAACAACATGCAAATATTACACACACATACACACATAACAACAAATATATGTGGCAAACCCAATATAGGAAATACCACAGTGAGTAAAGTTGCTTGAGTTTACTACTCAAATCCAACCTCACAATAGAACCTCATTGGTTACAATGTTTAATGGAACCAACCCTAAGGAGACAAATCCCCTGATTTAGGAGCACCAACTCCAAGGAAGCACCCACTCCCTTATTGAGCACCAACTTAGATATCTAATGGCACCAAACAATCAAATTTACAAATAAATTATTGGAGCTAAAACTCTATATTACAATTGATTCACTTGAATATAGTTCTCTATTACAAGTCTAGTCCATAACTGCTTATTCTTTTCTTTGCATCTACACAAGAATTCTCTATGTTGTTGCTGCAATCTCAACAACACATACCTCTTCTCTTCTCTTCTTTGCAGTTTGCACATTCTTTGTTGTTGTTTACTCAACAACTCATTTCTTTGCTCTTCTCCCTTTCTCTTCTCTATCTCATTGCTTTGCACTTAGAACATTCTTTGTTCTATCTTGTTGCACTACACCTATGCACTTCAATGCATATCCTAGAAGATATTATTTGTGTTATAGTCTAGGTCTTCTCTTCACAACATGTGCATTCTACTACAACTATACATTCATCTCTCTTTTGTTTTTCATCACATACTTGCCTTCACCGACAAGTTTCTTCTATTCCTCAAGCCAAACACTAGTGAAAGCATTCAATACCTCAAGCCATGCACACTTTCCAGATTATATATATTTACTATTTTTAGCAACCTGCAAACCCTAGATTAGATACACATTAAATTTCATTCCTTGCTAAATCAATCTGTATCTAATTTTCTAACCATCTTCTCCTCTATGTTGTCATCAACACATATTTTCACCAATCAAAATGAGTAGTTGGAGCGATTAATGCAATCAATTATGTCCTTTGTGCAATATTTCACCGCTTGACCATGCATTCCACTACCTGATTGTTGCAAAAGAAAATATTTGAATACAAGTCATCAATCTCCAACCTTCACACCACAAATTGACGATCCTCCTTTATCCTCAACACCTTTAAAAAATGGTCATCAAATAAACTACATTTAAACCTGAGCCATTGATCTCCATCGCATTATATATGCCTATTTCTTTTCTACTTAGGGCTCAAAAACTATTTCCACGATGTAAAGGAGTTGTGTGATGCAATACCCGATCACCATTTTTTGCCCTGGACATGTACCGTTATCTCACTCACCTTTTGCTTCATCACAACTTCATTTACACTGAAGAGAAGATAAGTGTGATGTATATAGCCTTCATGACACAATAAACACTCGCCATCTGTCATTCTGAACATGCGTCCTCTTATTTCTCCATCACTCCTTGAAATAGAGGATCCACCATGCTTTTCATCACATATCAAAAATATGACTCAGTCTTCTTGATTCACAATTGTGATGTGAATCAACTACATGATGACGATCAAATTTCTTCCTTTTCATTATAGTCATTGATCTTGAATATCACACATTTCTCTTTTTCCTCTGCTGGTGTAAGCACAAACCATAATGTGAAGAACTCTTACAATAGTCATTTGATCATTTCCTTCACTGCTCACCATCTGATCTCACCATCACATATCACAAGTTTTCTTAGCATAGTGTAATTCACAACAACGATGTCAATTAACTATGTGATGCAATCAAAACTTTCCACCTTCTCTTTGAGGAAACTTGTCAATATACGACACTCTTGCAGGGCTAAGTCGAGGACCCACCATCTCTTTCAAGGAAAAATAGGACATTGTCATATGTCCCTTCTGGCGTCATACTCCACTAACCATCACTCATCGCTTTTTACTTTGTGCCAAAGAGAATGATAAGTGTGATGTATTGAAGTCATATGATGTAGTTGATGCTTGCCACCTGTTATCCTAATGTCACATTCCACTACTGTCACTACCTTGTTTCAGGAAAAAAAGAGACTATTATCATAACTTTTTCAAGGACCGACGAAAGTTCCCTAGCTTGGACAAAACTCTGAAATGACTTAATTTATAATGCGTCGGGAAAAGGAAAGTTTATAAAAACCTAGGTGGCGATTGACAAGGTTTCAATAGCTAACAAAAAGACCGACGACTTCGAGACTTAGCCAAATATTTAAGTCTTTGACACTCCGCTGAGCTAGTAATCGCTAGGTAAAGTGGGTTAGTCACCATGACAACTTCCAACGCTTAATTTGTAACTTAAGCTACTTTCAAATTTTAGTAACTAGTCAACAAAAAAGTAGAACACTTGTGAAGGAACCATGATTGAAACCAAAGTTTTTACCTCTTAAGCCCTTATTTGATCAAAGGGTAGAAATAAATCATTTTTGAGCTCACAACATATCATCTAGATTTGCAAATTATATATCTGGAATGTACTCAAAAAACACATATTGAATCTACCATTTGTTTTCTCCTCAAACCTCTGGAAGAGACCTTGGTAGAAACATGTCAACATTGCATGCCAAATTTTCAACATTTTGAGTAACATTACAACATTTCAAAACATGATTCTCTCCATTATTCTTCACCATTCATCTCGAGACTGATTTTCTATCACCAACCAACAATCTTCTCGTCTGATATTACAGAGACAAAGGTATCCTTTTGACATCAATGACAACACATTTCGAACACCTTTTGACATCAATGAAAACATACTGCCAACAATTCCCCCCTTTGTCATTGATGGAAAAACTAAATGCTCTATACCAATGTACCAGTTTGAATACACACACCTCAATATAGCCATGCCAGCAACCATTATGCACAACAACCTTTATCCCCCTTAGCAATCGACTGTTTGCAGTCAAAACTCCCCCTTTGACATATCTCCACATCTTGCAAACACAGAGCATTTTGCTAAATTTCAGGGACTCTTCAGGACGCCGTTCTTCTGCAGCGTTTACTCCCCCTTTGTCCAAACTTTTTCCCCCTTTATCAAAATAAAGGAGTGTGTGCATGATAGCTACAACCATCAAGTCATTAGATATTTGTAAAACCAATTTTACTTTACTTGACTTCTCTCTTTCTCCTCTAGGGTTGAATAAATCTTCTTGTAAAGCTCCCATAGACTCATGCCCTATCACTAAGGATTGCTGATGTGAGACAGGAGCAACCACTTGGGTGTTGTCTTCTAACCTTTCTCTTTCCACACCTTCTTGGGTGTCCTTTCTACCTTTTTTGCCTTCTTTTTAGGGAGATGTGAACCTTTGTTCACACTAGGGGACATGTTCTTTTTGCTTTGTTCTTTTGGGCTTACAAAGTTTTCTCTATATTGCTTAACTATGTGACCAAAAATACTACAATTGTAGCACATTACATTCATATCCAACAAGGGAGAAAATTAATTTCTATTCACAAAATTTGTGCTCCTTTTAGGCACATCCATACACTCTCTAGCCCTATGACCAAACTGATTACATGTATAGAGTAACCATAGAAAAATGGGAAGTACCTAGTCATAGCATTTATTTGTGCAAGATGATGTCTTCTTCACGTCTTTCACCCTTGTGAAACCATTTGCATCAGCTCTCCTAGTGTTGTGCTTCCTCTTCAATTCTTCAAATATTGACATGTTATTCTTCCTCTCTATTGCATGCTTCTTTTCTTCTTTTGCTTTCTTCATCCCAATAGTGCCTTTATTTGATTTTCTATTTTCAGAGGCATTCTCCTTGCAATCTTTCTCATTATTTACTCCAGGCTTTTCTTATGCTTTGAATCTATCATATAAATTTTCAGATGCACTGGTAGTGGGACTCTTTCCTTTCTCAAAACCTAGACCAAACTTTTCTTTTGATGGATGTTGTGAGTTAATTAATTCATCAAGTACTTATGAGCTACCTTTCAACTTCAGACCTTTTTCAATCTATTTTTTAGCATTTTCAAGGTCTTTTCTTAGAGCCACTATTTCTTCTTTCAACTTCATGCACTCATTAGATCTAGACTGTAGTTCATACTTAACTACATCTTCTATTCTCTTGGTTTCTTCAACTTGAGTCTTCAAGTTGATCACCATCTGATCAGATTCTTCAAGACTTTTAGATAGCTTTTCAATCTCCTTTTGTGCAAGCTTTTTCTATTTTTTGTTCTTCCTCAAGCCATCAATCTCATCCAAAGTATAGATGAGCTCACCTTCTAGGTCCACTTCTCCTTCTTCATCAAAGGTTTCAACTTATTTCTATTTTGCATACTCTTTTTCCATGAATAGGATTTAGTTTTCCTCAACCACATAGGCACGATTGTGTTCATCATATTAGCTATCACTTACATTAGATGAACCACTTTGTTCTTGTGTGTGCAAAATATTCTTGTTTCTAAAGAAATTCTTCTTAGAATAGTAGGGTTTCATATTTTTCCTATCCTCTTCTTGCTCACAGTTATCCTTTTCTCCATAAGGGAATCTAGTAGAAAAATGACCTATTCTACCATAGTTAAAGCATTTAAGGGGTAGCTTACCTCTATATTTTTGTAAGCCTCTTCTTAATCCTCTAATGAAGTTAGCCTCTTCTTCATTAGCCTCCTCAGATTTAGATGTAGATGCTTCTATCTTTTCTTTCCTAGTTGTATTGAATGCAACTTCTCTTTTAGAGGTGTCTGCATCTCCTATTCTCATCTCATAGGCAGTGAAGATACCATACAACTCATCAATAGTGGTTGTATTCAATTTCCTACTTCCTCTATTGAAAAAAATTTAGAGTCATACCTAGATGGCAATGATCTTAAACCTTTTTGACAATAACTGGTTCTTTCACTTCTTCTCCAAGGCCTTTGATGGCATTTAATATTTCATCTACTCTTAGGAGGTAGTCAACAATTTTGTCTTCTTCACTAATCTTTAGACTTTCAAACTTACCTTTGTAAGTTTGTATCTTGGCCTGCTTTACCTTGTCATCACCTTCATAGATACTCTTTATCTTTCCCTAGACATCATGTGTTGTTTGAAAATGCATCACTTTGACAAACACTGAGCTAGACAATCCACAAAGAATAGCATTCTTTGCCTTTGCATCGTTCTCATATTCTCTCTTTCTAGCTTGATTAGTAGGAGGTGTAGCAGGGATTGTGTATCCATTTACAACTAACATCCACACATCAAAACCTAATGAGGATATATATGCCTCCATTATAATGCTCCAAAATGCATAGTTTGATCCATCAAAGAGATGCACTCTATTTGAAGATGAACCTTCTTGACTATCCATTTGTGTTCAATGTTCAAGATCTACTCGAGTTGATTAAGCTTCTCCAAGGGAACTAGGGCTCTAATACCAATTGTTGGAACAAAACAATCTATTGAGAGGGGGGTAAATCAATAGATCAATTAAAACTAGTATTTTAACCATTAAGCATATTCAAAGAACAACATGCAGAGATTACACACACTTACACACATAACACTAGATATACGTGGAAAACCCAATATGGTAAAAACCACGCTGAGAAAAGTTGCTTGAGTCTACTACTCAAATCTAGCCTCAGAATAGAACCTCACTAGTTACAATATTTAAGGGAACCAACCCTAAGGAGACACCAATCCCCTGATTTAGGAGAACCAACTCCAAAGAAGCACATACTCCCTTACTAAGCACCAACTCAGCTATCTGATGGCACCAATCAATCAGATTTACAAAGAAAATACTAGAGCTACAACTCCATATTACAATTGATTCACTCGAATCTAGTTCTTTGTTACAAGTCTAATCTATAATTGATCATTCTTTGTTTTGCATCTATGCAAGCATTCTCTCAGCTGTTGTTGCAATCTCAACAACACATACCTCTTTTCTTCTCTCCAATCTGCACATTCTTTTTTGTTGTTCACTCAACAACTCATTTCGCTACTCTTCCCCCTTTCTCTTCTATATCTCACTTCTCTGCACTTTGAACATTCTCTATTCTATCTTGCTACACTACACCTATGCACTTCAATGCATATCCTAGAAGATATTCTTTGTGTTATAGTCTAGGTCTTCTCTTCACACCATGTGCATTCTACTACAACTACACATTCATCTCCATCTCTTTTTTTTCATCACATACTTTCCTTCACTGACAAGTTTCTTTTGCTCCTTGAGCCAAACACCACCAATAGAATTCAATACCTCGAGCCATGCACACACTTTCTAGATTCAATGTATTTTCTATTTTAGCAACTTGCAAACCCTAGATCAGTTACGCATTAAATTTCATTCCTTGCATAATCGATCTGTATCTGATTTTCTAACTGCCTTCTCCTTTGTGTTATCATCTACAAATCTTGTCACCAATCAAAATGAGTAGTTGGAGCGGTTATTGCAATCAATTATGTCCGCTTTGCAATCTTTCACTGCTTGACTGTGTGTTCCACCACTTGACCATTGCAAAAACAAATCTTTGAATACAAGTAATCGATCTCCAACCTTCACACCACAAACTAACGATCCTCATTTATCATCAACACCTTTAAAATATGGTCATCGGATAAACTATGTTTAAACTTGAGTCGTTGATCTCCATCGCATCGTATATGCCTATCATTTTTGTGTACGACTCAAAAACAATTTATGTGATGTAAAGGAGTTGTGCAATGCAATACTTGAGCTATTTGTCATCCTGGACATGTGTCGTTATCTCACTTCCTTTCGCTTCATCACAACTTCGTTTGCACTGAAGAGAAGATAAATACAATGTATATAGCCTTCATGACACAATAAATAATCGCCATCTATCATTTTGAACATGCGTCCTCTTATTGCCCCATCTCTCATTTGAAATAGAGGACCTACCATGATTTTCATCGCATATTGTAAATATGACTTAGTCTTCTTGATTCACAACTGCAATGTGAATCAACTACACAATGACCATCATATTTCTTCCTTTTCATTACAATCGTTGATCTTGAATATTGCACATTGCTCTTTTGCCTCTACTAGTGTAAACAAAAACCACAATGTGAAGAACTCTTATGATAGCCATCCAATCATTTCCTTCATTGCTCACCGTCTGATCATTTCCTTCACTATTCATTGTCTTATCGCACCATCACATATTGCAAGTTTTCTGAGCACAGTGTAATTCACAACAACGATGTGAATTACCTATGCAATGCAATCAAAACTTGCCACATGTTCTTTTAGGACACTTGTCATTATACTGCAATCTTATAGGGCTAAGCCGAGGACCCACCATCTCTTTTAAGAAATAGCGAGATGCTGCCATCTATCCCTTCTGACGTCATACTCCACTAACCATCAGGCATCACTTTTTTCTTTGTGCTCGGGAGAATGATAAACACGATGTATTGAAGTCACGCGATTGAGTCAATGCTTTCCACCTGTTATCTTGACATCACATTCCACTATCATTGCTACCTTGTTTCGGGTGAAAAAAGCAAAGGCTATCATAACTTTGTCGGGGACCAACGAAAGTTCCCTAACTTGGACAAAAATCCAAAATGACTTAAGTTGTAATGCATCAAGAAAAGGAAAGGTTACAAAAACTTGGGTGGTAACCAAAAAGGTTTTGATAACTAACAAAAAGATTGACGACTTCAATACTTAGCCAAATATTTAAGTCTTTGACACTCCATCGAGTTGGTAATTGCTAGGTAAAGGGGGTCAATCACCACGACGAATTACAACGCTTAAGTTGTAACTTAAGCTACCTCTAATAGTTGGTAACCAGTCAACAAAAAATTAGAACACTTGTGAAGACGCAATGATTGAAACCAAGGGTTTTACTTGTTAAACCCTAATTTGATCAAAGGGTAGAAATAAACCATTTCTAAGCTCACAACATATCATCTAGATCTGTAAATTATATATCTTGAATGTTCTCAGTAAACCCATATTGAATCTACCATCTGCTTTCTCCTCATACATTTGGAAGAGACCTCTGTAAAAACATGCCAACATTGCATGTCAACTTTGCAACATTTTGAGTAACATTGCAACAATTCAAAATATGCTCTTATCTCCATAATTCTTCACCATTCTTCCTAAGACTAATATTTTGTCATCAACCAACAATCTCCTCATTTGATATCACAGAGATACAGAGGTATCCTTTTGACATCAATGACAACATATTTCCAACACCTTTTGACAATACCTTTTGACATCAATGACAACATACTGCCAACAATGTAAACAATCCCACATTTCTGTGGTATATCAAAGTGCAAACTATGCATCAACATGCCTAGAGTTTTTCTTTACCAATTATGTCTCCATTTAACCCTCAAATTTTCCCATCTACAATTCCATCCTAGTGGATGATTTTTCTCCTTCCACATGACCTACTTATTATGATAGTTCCCTTAAGACTATTATGTGCTTGACTAACCTAAACCTATTTGGAAATTTATTGAAATGTTATTCTCTAGATTTGTCAATTTATGGACTGTCAACAATCAAAACCGTCTCTATTCCTGCATCATGGGAAACCATAACAAGTGTTGCATTGTTGCATAATCAGATTGTAGTTGTCCAACATCTAATGGAAGAAGAATCCTTCCAACCTAAAACAACACTTCTTCCTTTTTTTGATAATGGATCAACTCCATGAATCTTCCCTCTAAGGTTAAATCCATAACTCGTATTCTTTTCTCTTTATGACCTTTGGTTAAGCATATATCCAAAACCTTCAAATCAGGACTCCATGTCTTTAGAATAACTTGCAGTCATTATTTTCATGGTGTATTTCAACCATATCTACATATAGTGAGGATAAGAGGACTGCACCATCTCCTTTGATTATAAATTGGCCTCCTCCATATGATTGTCATAAAGGTATTATGAAAATGCCATTGTCCTTTGCATAAATTTTTTAATCTTCACTAAACCTCTGTGGACTAAAAATTTTCAAATGTATTCTCCATGGTTGTCACTATTCGTTTGCCCCTTTCAAGGTCTTTATCACTGTCATATCAACATGCTTATATTCAAGATTTTTTAACCTTGTAAATTATCCTTTGCATTTGTTACATTTGATCTTATTTTTCTGATGTTTGTTGCTTAACAGGGTCATGGAGTGTTCCATAATTTAATATAGGTATAATCAAATCATTGTTTTGAATCCTTTCTTCACCAACCCATTGCTAGAACCTGCCAGTATCACCTTCAAGGCATTAAATCTAACAATCTCTGACAAAGGTTTGCATTGCCCATTTATAACATGATTCCCTTCCTTCACATGGAAACAAGGTGAAATATGTACTAATATGTTTGAATACCTCTTCTCATACCTTTGATACCTCTTGAAAAAATGGAGATATGACATCCTCATCTTTTGTATTGTGATCAAAAGCAAACTTGGGCCATCCATTGGTGAACACAAGCTTACACTTAGATTACTACCAATGTAGACTACTACCAATGCAAGCCTGTCACTCTCCTCATCATAGATGTGCCCTTTTAGGTTTTTCCCTCTTTTCTTCATGAGGTTTGTAAGGTATTTTTACAAACCTACACCTCTATTAAACTTCTTTTTTTTAGAATAATTACAACCATACATCAAGATATATGCATTTCAAACTTGCACATTTATTTTCCATGGTTTTAAATAACTTACAAAACCTAGACTCCTCTTAACTCGAGCACCTCCGAAGAGTAAAACTTTGAAAAAAAGAAGCATACTTGGAAAAATATGAAGATAGAGTTACAATTTACAATGTGGGTATAGTGTAAATGGGCTCCTAGGAAAAGTCTCCAACCTGTAGCAATGTGGCTTTAAAACCTTGAATCTTTATAACGTTCCATTAATCTCTCTTTTATGATTGCTCTTCAATATGCAATGTGGTGTGTATGGTATGATGAAGGTATTGAAAGCGATCATTCTAAATCATTTTTCTTTCCAACCTTGATTGAAGTAGATAAATCTACTTATACTAATTATTCAAATAGAGTTGTTGCCATCTTCTATAGGAGGAGAACGAATGAAGTTGAATTATCAAGTGAAAGTGATGATGAAGACACGAGAAAGACTAGAAGCATTCAAGAAATCTACCAACAAGGCCCTAAGAATAATTTTGCTAACTATGCTCTTATGGGTAGGGTGATGTGAGTTGGCACTCCAAATACATGAGGAAGTAGAAGGAAAGTATGAATGGGAAGCAACTATGCAAGATGAGTACAACTCTTCGATGAAGAATGAAACTTGGAATTCACAACTCTTCCAAAAGGCAAAAATGTGGTTGGTTGCAAGTGGACCTACAAAACAAAGCTCACATCAGATGAAGCTATTAAAAAACACAAAGCAAGGCTAGTGATTGGAGGTTTCTCACAAACAAAAGGTATTAAATATATTGAAACCTTTTGTCTAATTGCTAAAATGAATAACATTCTACAATAATTGTTTTAGTTACAAAGTTTGGTTGGAATATTTCTCAAATGGATGTAAGAAGTGCATTTCTACATGGCGATTTAAAATAAGAAATGTAACACAACAACCACCAAGATTTGTTAAAACTGGGGAAGAACATCCAATGTGTAGATTAAGAAAAATCACCATATGGTCTTAAACAAGATCCAAGTGTATGATACTCCAAAATATGAGTATTTTATAGAAGCAAGATGTAAAAGAAGTAAAGTTGATCTAAATGTGTATGTAAAGCATAGTGATGATAAAATTGTTATTATTGTACTATACGTAGATGATTGAATCATTACAAGAGATCACACACAGTACATTGAAACAATCAAGGATCAATTCAAACAAGCTTTGAAATAACAGATCTTGAGTTAATGCATTATTTTTTGGGTATGCAAGTATGGCAAGAAGGTAGGATCATTCTTTCTCAAATCAAATATACTCTTGATATATTAAGAAAAGTTAATATGAGTGATTGTAAACCATCTAATACACCAAGTGAAGTGGGATTAAAATTGAGTGCTAACTCTATTCAAAAGAAGGTGGATGGAAAATTGTATATACAACTTGTTGGAAGTCTCTTGTATCTTTAAAACAACTAGATTAGATATTGCATATGCAATTAGCATTGTGCCCCTAGTACATGGAAAATTCACATATTGAATGTTGGAAAGTAGCTAAAAGAATACTAAATTATATTCAAGGTACTTATCAACTTGGAATTGAATACAAATATAGAGGATAGCCTACTCTAGTAGGGCATACTGATTTTTATTATGCAAGTGACATTGATGACAAAAAATCAACTTCAAGATATATATTTCATCTTGGCTTAGTGATGCAAGGGCATCAGGAGCCTCATAGGCATACTTTTGTTATTTTAGGGTTTTAGGTTGTTGGTGTGTTTTAATAAGGTGATTTATGACCATGTGGGATCATGTTGATCCATTTTTTAGTGTTAATAGGGTCATTGATTAAAATTTGTAAAAGTTTTCAAATGTTGCTAAAAAGTTGTCATGCAACTTTGGAAAGGTGTCAAAAAGCAATTAACAGTTACAAGAAAATCAAGAAACCATTACCAAATAGTTGGAAAGTTGTGGAGGTTGGAAATTGTATTTAAAAAGAATGTATGCACAAAAATCAAGGTGGGTGAAGAAGGGAATGAAGGAAAAGTGAAATTTGTCATGAAATGGGACTACATTTTCCAGTTTTTACTATTTTTCAGTTTGAGTTTTTGATGGTACGACCATGTATGGTATAGTATAGGGTTGAAACCAATGAGAAAAGTTGAAGACATGAATGTAGTTTAATCTTCTTTTGGTTTGATGCAATTTCATTAAGATTTGAATGAGTTAGAGCAATTTTTGTGCAAGCAGACCTGGATCAAACCTAGGGTTTCCAATTTTGGGAAAAACTTCATAACTTTCTTTTCCACCGTTGGATCTTGATGAAAATTGGAGGAAAAGTCTGTAGTTAGGTTATCTTCAATTCCACCAAAGTGATTGGCTTCATTACTTGTTTTGTGAAAGTTATTAATGACTGCTCCTTTCATTCTTGCACATCAAAACTATGTTTCTTGCATAAATTTCTTGTTCTATCACGTGGTACAGATTTGTATCTTCTTGTACGGTCTAGAAACTGATTGGAAAAGTTGTAGGGCTCTCTTACCTTTAAAATGTTTTTTGTTTGATCAAAATCCATTAAGATTGGCGTGAGATATCATTGTTTTTTGTGAAAACGCTCTCAAACCCTACCTAGGGTTCCAGTCAACAGTTAAAATGCAATATCTCAAATTTCCACCATGATGAAATGTTGAAACCTAGTGGAAAATTCTGTCTAGGCGTGTTTAATATCATTGCAAGATTTAGAGTCTTCATTTACACGTGTGAGAGAGAACTTCATGGCAATTTGATGCCCTGTTACATGGTGACAACCTAGAAACCTACATGGTGCTTGTTTGAGTCAAATCCTTACACTGTTTCATAGGATTGGGGTTGTTGAAGATTAGGCCAAGTTGGTGTAGGGCTGTGAAGGCCAAAGGCTCTTTGAAAATCCATTTTCATCACTGTTGTGTGTTTGCACCATGTTTGGTAAGGTGTAAGGCTTGAATACCTGTGTTGGGAAACCCTTTATATTTGAGTTTGAGAATCTTTCATGGTTGAGGGATGTTGGAACCCTCCAAATGGTATTGTAGCAGCCTGTTACAAGTCATAGTCTGCCTATCCCATGTTGGTTACACCTCATTGGATGTTCAACAAATCAAGTTTCCAAAGGGTATAATGTGGAGTGAGTTGCCCTATGCATTGCTGCCCCATGAAAACCTTCAAGAAGTGAATTAGGACTATAATGTTTTATGAGTAACTACCCCTGCTCTGCATCACTTAGGACCAATTTCTTGGAGCAACAAGTAATCAGCAATGTCACTATCATCCAGAAAAGCTTAATATGTTGGTTCATCAAAGGCATATCAATAAGCATTATGGCTTAGAAGACTACTTGAAGAAACACAACAACCACAAGATTGTCCAATTATTATATTTTGTGATAATCAAAGCACTATCAAGCTAGCAAAAATTCTTGTATATCATGCTAGATCCAAACATATAGAACTACATCATTACTTTGTTAGTGACTTGATTGAAAATCAAATGGTGGAGTTCAAGTTTTGTGGAACAAAAGATCAAATTGCTAACATATTTATAAAAGCATTGCCTACAATGAAAGAATAATTGTTGTAATCATTTTCTCCAAATACACATTATGGGGGGGTGTTGGAGATAATGCTTATCTTTTGAATATTTATAGAATGTATCTTAAAAATTTGGAGTGCAAGAGATTATATTTATCTATTGGAAACTTCCATCTTTTTTTAGATTTTTCACATTGGAGGCTTTTATTAACCATTCTAGGATATTTTTAATAATTGTATGAAATCTATAAATACAACAACAATTCTAACACTAAACAAGTAACAAGAAATCAACAAGCTATTATGTAATTTGATTTCTAATAATATCAATATATTCAAGTGTTTTTACTTGTTGTGCACTTTTGTCTTTTCTAATTCAAATAGTTTATTTAGTCAATACAATTGTAAATGCTTTGGGCAACATATCTACAAAATATGGAAGCATAGACAAGATATGTAAACTGATTTGACAAATTCCTCAAAGAGATTTGACATTATGGGTTGCAACGATTGCTAGTTAAACACAAAATGGGTTTGTTAGAAAAGTTTTATAAACTTTCAAGAAAATGGTTTTTGTAGAAAATCTATAAAGTTTACACAAATATAGCAAGATGCTAATGATGTTTCAATAACTTTGGGTGTTTATCTTCTCCCTATCGATTTGTATGCAATTGGCATGTGGTTAGTTTTGTTATCTCCTTTATGCATAAACAACTATTGTGCATGTATGTACTTCAAAAGAAAATAATGATAAAAAAATACCAAGTTTCAAAGTTACTACACAAGGGTTCCAAATGATAATAATAATGGTGGTTGGATTTGAGAAGGCATTAGGGAAGAAATTTCCTCTAAAATTTGTTGATCATCAACTTAAAGATTTTGAAACTTTGTATGCATTTATATAGAAGGTTGAGAAGGAATTAAAGTGGGAAAGCATTGCATAGAAGATCTATTTATTTAGTGACTATTGGAATACTGACTACCCTAATATATGACCTCAACATGTCATGGTCTACTATTACTATAATTATCACCCTCGTAGTCTTTGATTGCACAAATGATCATCCCTCCCTTGAGAAGGTTTCTTATTCTCTTTTAGTATTCTTCTTAGGTATGTTTATCATAGTAGATGGATTCAACAAGACTAACTTACTAGGTGCACTGAAAGATGTTGTTGAGCCTCATAAATGAATTGATAACACGCTTGGGTTAATGACTATGTTTTTGAAATTGGGGAAAACAGATTTTGATGGGATCCGGAACCCAATACAACCAAACGCCAAACAGCTAAAACAAGCCAGAAAAGCCAGACTGCAGAAAAGACAGCCTGCAGTCTACAAAAAAACCAGCTCACAACCAAACACCATTAAGTTTTACAATTAGAGTTTCGTTTGTTGGAGCGAAGATTCATATCGAAAGAAGGCCCAGAGGGTTTAGATTTTTTTCCAATAACAGTAGTCCAGCCTTCTTCAACTTGTGTTGCCTTAGCCTGCCAAGCCAGCCGATTAATTTCCTGAGGATGAAAATCCGCAACCCGGGAGGTAACAACAGAGTTCGCCTGAAAAGGTGTGGAAATAACCAGAGAGCAATCAGAGGTGGGACACACAGCACCATCAGTAGAGACAGAAACCAGTCTTGTAGTATTCTCAATATGATTTATTATGGTAGCTTCCCCAATGGAGGAAGGAGAAACTCTAGCAGACAAAACCCCAGCATCCTGTGAATCAAAAGCCCCAGCAGCAATTGAATTAAAAACCCCAACAGCCTGTGAGTCAGAAGCTTCAGCAGCATGTGAATCAGAAGCCACCACCTCAGAGAAGCTCCGAAGCGGACCAGACTTCTTCTCCACCGTGTAATGTTGTTGTGAAGCGCCATTCCACCAAGTAGTTGTCTTAGACTTCTTCTCAAATCCACATTGAGCAGCAGCGTGTCCTGTTTTGAAGCATCTTCTACAACGGAAAGGGACCCCCTCGTAATCCAACGATTGGATCCAAGACCCCCTAGAAGATTTTAAGAGAACCTCAGCAGGCAGTCCTTTTGAGACATCAATTTCAACAAGTATTCGGGCGAAGGTAGAGTGATAAAGATTATAAAATTCGTTGTCCACCTTTAAAAAATCACCTAGGGCATCCCCAACCTCCTCCAAGAGGGAATCACTCCAAAGGTGAAGAGGAAGATTAGGCAACCGGACCCAAATCGGGAATTTATTGAAGGTTTCAGCAGCTGGGTTAAAGTTGGGGTGCCAAGATTTAACCATCAAATGGAATTTATCCTCCCAGCTAAAGAAATTTTCATACAAGATTTTGTCTCTATCTAAAGTGTTTTCAAACTTAGCAACAAAAAAACCTTTGGCCATAGGGAAGATTTGAACTTTACCAGTGAGGAGGGGCTCCCATTTAATGGTGATCCAAGAGTGCAGCTGAGGAAGGCTTGGCCAGAAGCCCCTAAACCGACAGATCACCCCAAGAGCAGAAAGCTCAGCTTCACTATCATTTATTTCTTCTGCTATCTCATCCTTAATCTTCACTGTGATAGGGTTTTTCACAGGGATGAAACCATCAAAACTCTGCTTAAAATTCATATATGATTTAGGTGCCCGCACAGAAGAGCCAGCACCCATGATACCCTTGCCAGATCCGGCTCTGACGCCAGCACCAGAGCCAACCCCAACGCCAGTACCAGAACCAACCCCGACGCCAGCACCAAAGCCAACCCCAGCGCCAGAACCAGAACCAACCCCGACGCCAGCACCAGAACCAACCCCAGCGCCAGCACCAGAACCAACCCCGACGCCAGCACCAGAGCCAACCCCAGTGCCAGCACCAGAACTAACCCCAACGCCAGCACCAGCCCCAGCCCTGACGCCAGCACCTGCTTCAACACCCCTGAGAGCCTCATCAGAAACAGAAAACTCCCCTGTCAGCCCAGAATTCCGGCCCAGAACAGAGGATTCCCCAACCGGCACAGTTTTCCAAAAAAGGAGACAAGATAGAACCAAATAAAGTCTAATTTTAATTATAATTGTTTTTTTCAAGAATCAATTATAAATCAATTACAAATGAAAAGCTATATGTTCTCTTTTTTGTTAGAGGGTGGAATTTTGGGCTAGAAAACTTTTATGTTCTTTCACATTGTACAACAACAAAAGAGTTTGTGGAGCTCTTCATTTTGGATTAAATAAAAGATAGTACAACTAGTCTATGAACTAGTATGTTGTATTTTATATTGTATTCTCTTCATATGTTAAATTTACAATCTTTCTTTTGAATATTTTCTATCATGTGGTGAATACAAATGTTTCTCCTTAATATATGTATTATGCAGCTTGGATGATAATATAGGTTGTTTTCGTATCTCTGAATCACACAACCTTATATAGATGCATTTTACTTATGTCAAACTACATTCCATTTATAAAAACCCAGTTGCATCCTTTTCACTTTGATAATATTTTTTGGGGAATAAACATGTGTATTTATTCCTCTTATTTTCTACAATTTTTTGTTACATCTCAATTTTAATTTGTCTTACCTTCCTACTTTCTGATCAAAAGCATACCCCCGAAAAATCCCAAATTTTATCAAATGAAGGAGCTGCCCCTCTCAAACATAGAGGAAGATAGTTGATCCAATAGTGATGTCTCCAATTGTTAGAACATTTGTTGTTGCCCATTGGGCGAGTCTAAAGCTATTTGTAGTTAATTATAGCAATGACAAATTTGTTTACCAATAATTCCTTGAAAGATTGAGATTAAGAGAACTATATATGACTTCAATTTTGTCTAGAAGTAGATATATAGGCAATCTTTGGGTGAAGGATACCCTTGGACCCAAGTCAATAGGAGGGTTTAGGGAATAATTTCAAGCTTTGTGTTGTTCCTAAGCATGATCATCCCTCCCTCTTCAATGGGCTGCATCTAAAAGTTGGAACTTGTATTGAATGGCTAGAAACTCAACCTTTCAATTAATATTCCCTCACTATATAGGCCTAAGCTAATAAAAAGGTAACCCATCATAATCATGTTTATCTATTCAAAGATTTTGTGGGCTTATCTTTCCAAAATCTACTCCAATCTTGGATGAACTCTTATAGTCTCTATCATCATGGTTTGTCATGATGTGAATCAGTAATAATGCCTTTAAACTTATTTTAAGTAAAATAATCAATGTTTGTGTGTTGAATGTTATGGCCTTGTGTCTTGGATCAATAACAAGAGGGTATACGTTAGTAGGTCTATTCTTCCAAAACATAAAGGCATGATAAACTTGCTCATGACTTGGCTATGAGTGAGTTATAGAAAACTACTAACTTGCATCTAATGATGATGTTGAATTAAGCCATTATGATTTGATGATGTGAACAACTCTTATTATGTATTAATGGTTTTCTTCTCTAATTATATACCTATATCCATGTTAAGTTTAAGATGAAATTCCTTACAACTACTTTTGCTAACTTGGAATTAATAGTAGTTATTGTCAAATATGTTTAGTGGATAATTGTGATTGGTACTATGCAAAAATGTTATGTACTTGAATGTATGATATTGTTTAATATCACTAATATGAATTTAATTTATGTCTAACAAATAATGTGTTTCCAAATGATAATACAATGAAGTGGATGACCTTTCAGACTACTTTATGAGTTTGTATTTATGTATGTCTAGTTAAAGGCCAACTCACATGTGTTCAATGTACTACTTTTGCCATAGATTTTGGCTCCAAGAACATAGGACCATTGTATAGTTTAATGAATCCCTTTAGGGTAATATAAGCAAATTAACTAGCCTTGGGTGTAAACCCTTCAAACAATATGTTTTACATCAATGTTTTGGTACTTTCTAAATGTCACAATGTTGAACCAAGATCAATATAGAAGTTGACTTCTTGCAATCACAATTAGGGTGGAGAAGATAATTGTTCTCTTAGTGTAACTTGTCCCACTCATCTTGAGGTGATCATTGAAATTGCAAAACCTATGACCCACTTTTAGATAAGCCTATCATTGCTCCAACATGATAGGAGTGAAGGAGCACACTCTGCCAAAGAAGTATTCAACTATACCATAAGGTTAGCAAGCTTTCACCAATAACATGCAAGTGATAGATGTCAGAAACTACCTGATTTCACAGGGTTAGCTAGCTTTGACCAATGGCATGCAAGTGATAGATGTCAAAAGCTACCCAATTTCATAAGGTTAGCCAACTTTCATCGATGGTATGTAGGTGATAAATGTTGAGAGCTACCTATCTTAGGAGTTCAATATTGGCATTCATGTATCAAAAGAAATGTGTGCTTCCAATGTTGTGTTTCCCTATGGTCTAGTTCTCGTAGTTGTGATTTTTAATTTAATCTAGGTGATTGATAGTATAGACACTAATCTTAGGTGAGGTAAAACCATATGGCATCCTTATTATATTTATACAATTATAAGATGAATCAAAGGCTTAATGAACTATGGAAGTCTTATTAACGGCCTTATGTGGTGTATATTGTTATACTTGTGACCTTGTCAATGATAACAACAAATAGTATGGGATACTTGCTTGTCAACATAGTTGACAATGATCTAGGAGATAAGATGGAACCCATAGTGCATTATGAGATGCACCAACATTCTTCTTTTTGCCTTGGATGTACTTAAAGGCTTATGTGTTAGTGAACTCAATAAAGGGGAAGATCCTAGCAATAACATTGCCACCACTTTCCTTTTTGCCATTTCTACTGAACCCCCAAGAATTAGGTCTAGATCTAGGAAATTGTCATATTATGCGAGTTTATCTTTTTTAGTGCAAGATTGTACATTTGTGTTGTAGGTCTACCACCCTTATTATGGTTGAATGAGGTTATTAAAGTAGCTCCTCTAATTGAGAATAAATTATTTGGTCAATCAAGAGAGTACTGAAGGACGAAAAAAGAAATTGGTAATAACCAATAGTGGTTATTACAATATAATCCAAAAAAATTGTACTCGATTGTTGATAGCTTCATTAGGTCTAGACAAAACCCCAAGATGGCAGACCAATATGGTCTAAGAAGATTTCTTATTATTATTCCATCATAATTTCATTTTCTCGTAGGATCTTCCATCCAATTTCAGGCTTGTTGCCTCTATTATGTATAGCACCATTATTGGGGTCTAGTTGATTTGTTCCATCTACTTAATAATTCCATTTTACATTCGCTTTCAGTGTCTTTCTTCGAGTTCAGAGCTAATGTTGCTTCAATTTGAACTATGCCTTATAACGATAACCACTTCCCTACAAAGATCCTCTAGTTTCATTATGAGATATTGTATGGACACCTGGCAAAACACTGTAATGTACGATTGTCAACAGAATGGTTGAGAGGTTTCAGGAGTGTTGTTCTCCTTGAAATAGAAACTCTTATAACAGCCCTGTTTTGGTGTGCTAGGTAGGCATAGTTAATAGAAGTTTTCTTTTTCAAAGGACTGTTAATATTTAGGGTTGCTTTTCTATCAATAATAATAGTTAGAGTTGCATGTGTTTTGGAGGAAAAAGGGAGCAAATGTAAAATGGCAAATATGATCGTTGGCTTAGAACTTTGGATAGTTGGATTAGAATAGGAATTCCTTGCTGGCGCATTGACTGAGCTATATAGGAACACATTTGAGCTTGAATGAACAGTGGAGTTCATAATATGTAACTTTTCCAAATAAGAAGAATATTCGCTACTTTTTCTGTTTGGCGTAAAGGTTAATACTTAATTATTTAATGCATGCTCTGTTGTGCGCTGCTGTGCTCTTCTCTTTGTCTGCTGTGATGGATTCTTATCAAGAGTGAGTTATGACTTGCAGATTTGAGAATAGAGATTAATCTGCATTTGTTAGAGTGCTGGGTTTTTCTTTGGCTGACTTTTGTTTGGTAACGCATATCTTGACCCTATTTCCCTTCTATTCTGCTGTGTTAGTTGCTCTACCTACAACAGATTTATTTTAACTGGCAGCAACAGAGATTGTCTACATCACAATACCTTCCCAAACACAAAGTAGAGAAAAGACCTTTTCAAAGGAAGCAATTGCATGTGATATCCTTGGAAAAGAAGCTTTGTGAGCTTATTGTTCTTAACAACAATTTTGCATTTTTTTGATGCAAGAAACTCTCGAAGGAGAGGAAAGATAAGGAAAACATAAGAACTCGGGTCATGAACATGAAAATGAGAAGAAAAGTGTAGAAAAATGACATGTGAGATAGTACAAATGTAAAAGGGTATCACAAGAATATAAAAGTGATCTTTGATAGGGGGATTCGTGGTTATTGGGATTCTTGTAGCTCAGCACCTCTTTCTTTATTCACAAAAACTTGCGGCAAAAATGGGCGACTGAGAAATTTTAAAGACCTACCTCCAACCATTCTCCATAAAACTTTTTGTTTTTAAGTTCTTAGGTGCTTAAGTTTATTAATTGTCATTTTATAAAGAATAAAAACCAATTTTGTGCCTTTAGTTTGAACAGCAGACTCCAAACTAAGACGGGTTTACTATGGAGAGTTGTTGCTCCTATTAATCTGCATCAGCTAGTCCAATGTAATTAGAAAACGATAAAATTGCAAATATAAATATTTTGAATGGACAACTGATACAGACCACCTATGTGGTTGCAAATCGCATGCTCTAACTGGTGCAGACTGCCTCTGTAGGTGTAAATTACATGCTCTGTTCTAGCCAATAAAGAACCAACACAATAGTGAATGAGGCAAACCTCCAAGATTATAGCAGAAAAAGAAATATTTTATTTCCCAGCTTGAATAAAGTACATGGGCCTTCTAATGGATTCCTCAGCCTGTTCCCAAAAACTAACTTCTACCTGCACACCTCCCATAAGAAAACACCAAAACTAAAAATTGAATGACCACTACAGCCACCACCAACGGCAGAGACAACCCAAAATTAACAAAATGGGTCAGTGAAAAGAAATAAGTAGTGGGGGAACCCTCATAAAAGGGCAGTCATCATCCTCCCTATCTTTTAAAAATTATGAACCTCCGGTTTCAGAGGGATCTGCTTTTGTAAACTTCACGAGCAGAATTTCATAACTACCAATATGGCCTTCAAATAGTCTTGCCTTCAAGGTATTCTCTTGGTATTCCTTGGCACAATCTGAATTAAATCTTCTAATGCATGCTATTCCAAGGTCAAGGGGACTCCAGTGTCAATTCTACCATCCAGTTGGACAGGCAAAGCCAAGTGAAGACTAATGCAGAGCTGACCAATTATTGCTTCTCTTACCACCCATAGACCTGAAACTTCTTCCCTTGTCCGAATTATGCTTCACATCACTCCTTTGAGATTGAGTTAGGCAATCACCTTTGACCAATCTCTCAATAACATTCTTGGAGTATTTCTATGATCTTGCTTATACTCCCATAATTCACCATCCTTCTCCATCCAACGAAAACTACTTGTAGGATCTTTTAATGTTTCCTTCAAATGAAGATCACAACCAACTGCAACTTCAACAACTATCATCGAAACTGCGCTTAACACCTTGCTAGTTAAGTCTTGTTGCAACACCACTTCTTTTTCATCGATTCTATTTTGTACTACACACTTCAATTCATTTGCACTTTGATGCCCAAACATTCTTCTAGCTTAATTCTTGGTTTATCTAGAATTTTGTTTGTTTTTAAGCTCAAGTCTAGCCTTTGCTGGAAGAGACAAAACTAACATTTCAAATGCTCCTTTCTCTTTCCATAATTTTTTATATCTCCTTCCCTCATCTTGTATCTCATAAGTATCATCTCCACCATTTATTACTTTTCGGTCATGTTGCCAAGGCTACTTAATAGCTAATGACAAGCATCCATCAGCACCCATTGTATAGCACTTTGCCCACATAAGGGCAAATTTTGAAAGCAACAAAACAAGATTTATCCACAAGTACATGGTAATCCTTCTTCAACCAAGAAATCTTGTAAGGGTTAAATTTAGGAATGCAAATTAGTTAACCATTTATGTCTCACTAGTTTGTTGGCAAATCTACCATCTATGATTGCCTTGCACACTTTGTCCTTACGCTTGCATTTTGTTCAAAATACACTCTTCTTCTTCCAATCAGCTTCTGGGGTTTCTTTATTCCCAAACAATAAGGTTTTTCACAACATCAAGCTCTCTCTTGTCTCTACTTCAACTTCTTCTATCAAAGGTTCCTCTCCAAGGAATACCATTGACCTTTTGGCCCTTTCGGGCTCTAACAACAATCTATGACCTTGTGGGCTTCATTACAAATAGAACACATCAACGGCTTCCAATCTCTAGAAGATTGTATTCTTCATCCCTACCTCAAAAGCCTCCCTTTCCTCTAAAAACAGCCTTCACATTCTTGTCTTCTTTTGGCTTTTCACTCATGGCAGGTTCTGAGGAAACATATTTTCCTCTATTATGGCTGCTATCATCTCTTCTAGTCACCATCTTACTTTTCCAATTCAATTTCCCCTCCGCCTTTAAAGCATATTCATATGCCTCATCCAAAGTAGATATCTTCACCAAGGCAAGGTCATCATGAAGTTGAAACTTAAAGCCCTTGACATACCTAGCTACTGCTTGCCCTTCATTCTGTTGCATATCAACCCGAATTCAAAGCCTCGTAAATTGCACAGTATAAACTTGAATACTAACACACAGGCCTTCTCATGGCTTCCTCAGCCCATTCCCTTCATAAAAAAAAACTTCTATCTAGCACACCAACCCTTAAAAGCACAAAAACTGAACAAAAAAAATCACATAATTGACTACTACAGCTGCCACCAACAGCAGCTGCAACCCAAAATTACAAAAAAGACCTCAGCAAAAGGAAACGGATGGGTTGTGGGGGACCTGTCACAGAAGGGCAATTATATCAAAAATTAGGAACAGTGACTGCTTTGGAAAAAGATTTTCAGAGATGAGAAGGGGATATGTAGGGCTTTGCAAGATAAAATTGCAGCACTAAGATTCCTATTTACAACTAAACATGTTTATTTACATATATCTTTCAATATTCTTTCATGATTTATGCTTCCTAAAATTTCAACAATGCTTAATTTTCTATGTTGTTAAATATAAAATCCTACCAGAATTTAAAATCCATCAGATTCAACACAGAAGATTTTTTCAGTACTTGTTACCATTAGGTAACTAGTCTTAGTTGTGATTCAATCCAAGGAGAGGAGTTGGAAGAATATTGTGTAAGATTTGAGGAACAGAATGCATGATAGTTGATAGAGTGAATTTGTTTCAGCTGCATACCAATATTGCGATTGACATGGTGTGAATGTTGTGATTATTTTGTGAGAGTAATAATAGTGGAATTTTGATGCTAACACCTCCGTTCCTGCAAGTTAGTATCAAGAAAACATATACTCTACCCTACACATAAACTCCAGCAGAGGACTCTATTCTTGAGAATCATACTCGGGAATATAATAGTAACTAGTCAAGTTGCAGAACATAAAAGTTAAAAGTAGAAGATGAGACATGTTCAGGTCATACCAATGAAAAAAATACAGGACTGTTTCTTTTATTAAGGATAAAAATCAGATACAGAAACAACACCTAGCACTACAAGCCTTAGAACAGCCCAATGAAAACAACACTGCGACTCAGTATTATCAACTACTTCCACATCACTTATAAAAGAAAGAACTCCTACCAAAAACCTCAGCACCGTGCTACCAGGGAAAATTCCCCTAAATAAAAATCAAACAGTCCGTTACACACCAAAATTTAACACAATGAAAAGGATGGGAACTGATAAAAGAATGGGGACCCTGCCATAAATAAGGCGGTTACATCAAATTTAGGATTACAATTCCCATTTTGTACCCAGGTTTACTGTAACTGAAATTTGTGTTTCACTATCATGATATAAATGTTTATGCTTTCTTTGTTTTTGGTTGTAGGAGATATGTGATCATTTTTATATTTCTATATGACACCATTTTTTATGTGAATGAGATGATTAATAGAATGCAAAACCCTGTTGAAAACTTAGAACCGATTCAGATTTTAAATCTTACCATTTAAGTAGTTAAAAAACTTAGAACCAATTAATGTTTAAGCCTAAGTTGCCGAATCGGGTACGGGTACATGTATGGTACGCCGGTACAGCAATATTTTTTTTTGGGGGGGTGGGTACGTTTGGGTACGTCCATATATAAAACATATAAAAATCATAGATATAATCATATAGACATATTTGCAGCCTAAAAAGTAAAAACAAGAATTAAATTTAGAATACCACATATCATGCATATGCTAAACAGAACTTAGAACTACCATAAATATAACAAATCTGAAATACAATTATACTAAATTAATTTGATATCAATTTTTCAAAACTTGATGCATTTAAGCACATGAAAAAGTTGAAAAAAAATTTGAAATCTGTGTCGAGACTTTCGGAATCAGTCAAACACGCCACATCGACCGGAAAAATGTCAGGATTTGTCTATTTTTTAAAATATGTTTCAGGATTAAAAAATGCAGTACCCTGGTTGATTCCACAGGGTTTTTACACGTATCCGATTCGGATACGTACCAGTACTCGGAATCGGCAGGGCATATGAGTGATTCTGGTAGCTTAGGTTTAAGCAGAGCATCCCTCGCCACATGCCAAAATTGAGAATTAAACAGCTCACAATAGACAAACAAAGAGGTGTGAATCATGTAGGCAGTTGTCAACCACATTTTTTAAAAAGTGGAGAAAATTTCAATGAAATTAAAACATTGAAAGCAGAACTTGAAATACCTAACAAAAAAAAGGCAAAGAAACAGATACTAATACCTTTAGCAATAAAAACTTGAAGCTTTTAACAGCTTCAATGAAGTCATGAGATATTAGCATCTTCATTATTCTGAATTCTCCATTCCAAGAAGGGATCGGTCCTTCACACATTGAATACCTCTGTAATCATTCTGCATGCTTTAAAAGAAATAACCAGACTACATTGCCAGTAAAAGAAAATGGAGCTTCAACAACATAAACAACTTTTGGAATAAAAGCAAAAAACAGCATGGAATCAAATACCATAAACAAGCTATTATAGAGGACACAGTATGAAGTTCAAAGGTCATAGTTTGTTTAGCCTACATTTTGTGCAAACCATCCATTACAATTATCCTTGCAAGTAAGGATGCTCTCCTCAGGTACAAAATATCTTTAAAGAAGTACATACATTGACCTTTAACATATTCGTCAGGTAGCTGAATTTCCATTCTTTCAAGAAAGGGCGTGCTCTGAATTTGTTGGAGTCAAACTCAAGTACTTCTACGTGTATTTTCTCAAGGTTAAGATGTGGAGAGGTGAGGCAAACAGGTATAGGATAACTTCCCAACTCCTGCTTTGCAGTGCCATGAACAACTATACCAAGGATTCCTTTCTCACATTGTTTAAAATAAATCTTTCATATTTTATTTAGATACATTCAAAATGCATGACCTTAAACTACCAACTTAAAAAATATTGAGCAAACACATAATTGACTACTACAGCCGCCACCATTACCAACAGAAGCTACAACACAAAATTACAAAACATAGCTCAACAAAAGGAAACAGACGGGTTGTGGGGGACCTGTCATAGAAGGCCAGTGACATCAGAATTTAGGAACAGTGGATGCTTTGGAAAACAATTTTCAGAGATGAGAAGAGAAGGTGTATGGATTTGCAAGATTTGCAAGATAATATTGCAGCACTAAAATTCCTATTTACAACTAAACCAATTTATTTGACATATCTTGCAATTTTCTTTCATGATTTACACTTCCTAAAATTTCAATAATGCTAAATTTTCTATGTTGTTAAAATCCTACCAGAGTTTGGAATCCAGCAGATTCACTACATATGAATCTTTCAGTACTCGTTACCATTAGCTAACTAGTCTTAGCTGTGGTTCAATTCAAGTAGAGGAGATGGAAGAATAGTTGTGTAAGCTTTGAGGTACAAAATGCATGATAGTTGACGTGTTCTGAATGTTCTGATTATTTTGCCAGAGTAATAATAGTGGAATTTTGATGCAAACACCTCCATTCTTGCAACTTAGTATCGATAAACCATGTAATCTAACCTACACATCAACTCCACCAAACTCTATTTTTGAGATTCATGCTCAGGATAGTAATAGTAACAAATCAAGATTCAGAATTTAAAAGTGGAAGGAGACGTGTTTCTTTTTTTCAGGATAAAATAATACAGCACTGTTTCTTTTATTCAGGATTAAGAAAAACAGATACAGAAATGACACCCATCATTACAATCTAAGAGCAACCCAAGGAAAACAACATTGCCGCTCAGCACCATCAACAAATCTAGTATCTCTAACCGTCCAGTATTCCCAGATCACCTGTCAGAAAAACAAATAACTCCTACCAAAAACCCCCAGCACCCTGCTAAAAAGGGGAAATTCACCTAAATCAAAACCACAACAGCCCGTTAAACACTAAAATTTAACACAATTAAAAAGATGGGAAATTGACAAAAGAGTGGGGGCCCTGCCATAAAGAAGCAGTTACAAAAAATTAGGGATTAGAATTCCCATTTTGTACCCAGATTTACTGAACTGAAATTTGTGCTTCACTATCATTACAAATGTTAATGCTTGCTTCAGATTAATATTTTTTTTGTTGGAAGGGGTACGAGATAATTTTTAATTTTTATATGACACCCATTTTTATGTGGATGAGATGATTAGTGTGCTTTAAAAGATATCACCAGACTATATTGCCAGTAAAAGCAGATGGAGCTTCAGCAACATAAACAACTTTTGGAATAAAAGCAAAAATAGAGCATGGAATCAAAACACCAGTCTAGCAACACTAATCCTTGCTAGTATGGATGCTCTCCTCAGGTACAAAATATCTTTAAAGAAGTCCATACATCTACCTTCATCATATTCGTCAGGTAGCCGAATTTCCATTGTTTCAAGAAAGGGCGTACTCTGGAGCAAGCAACTTATTACTGCAATCTCTTTGTAGACAAACTCAAGTACTTCTACGCATATTTTCTTAAGGTTAACATGTGGAGAGGCGAGGCAAACAGGTATAGGATCTCTTTTCAACTCCTGCTTTGCAGTGCCATGAATAAGTAACTTTACCAGGGTTACTTCCTCACATTGTTCAAAAAGAAGCATTTCATCTTTTATTTATAGACATTCAAAATGCATGACTAAACTATCAACTTAAAAACTATTGAGCTTCAGGTTAGGAAGTTTGTACAAATACCTGTACAAAGGAGCCCTCAATATGCAGCCAATGAAGATCTGGAAGCCTGTGAAGCAGGTTCAGTAGAGGTACATCCATCTCTGCTTCCCTTTCAAAGGGATCATCCAGGTATATGTTAAGTCTCCTCAAGGACTGGTAGTTGCCTAATATGTGAAGAAATCTACTTGTTGAAACACCTCCTGGACAGCATCCTTTTGAGTATTCTTTGTACAAGTCCCTCGGAGTACTTCCACAGTCCATTTCAAGTTGCCAGATGGTAGAAGAAAGCTCATAGAACCTTACACCATTTACACTCAAATCCTTAAACATGCCCCCCCACATAATTTTAAGTTTGGGGCAGTTAACAGATAGAGATTTTACGCGATGTATGTACAAATGTTCAATGGTGGGTGAAATGATTACTACATTGCCTAGCCAATCATCTCCCATTATTTCAAGTTTTCGCAGGAGGGGGCAGAGCGAAATGAAGGAGGCTAAAGACTCATCTGTCAATTGAACATCTTCGAGGTGACAAGTAATCAGGTGGGTGAATCCAACGAAATTATTTGGGATACTGGTGAGAACGTAGTCCCGCAGATATAGTGTTACGAGACGCGAACATGAAAAGAGAGCAGGGGGTGGGGTTTCTTTTAAAGCATGGTCGCGCTCATCGACACGCACATTGTAAAAAGACGGGACGTAGTGGTCGACCAGAGTGAGGTGTTGAACATTACACGAAGATGCATATCTTACCCATTTGCACACATTTTCACGAGAGAAGCGCCGTTGGTTATGGTCGAACCCGGTGTTGAGGAGGTGAAAGGCCTTCAGATTATGTGAATGCAGAAGCAAGATGTTGGAAATTATATTCTCAGCTCTTGACACGAGGAGCGGGTCGAGAGAAGGGCAATCAGGCCCCAAAACAAGATCCGGAGAGAAAGTGAGTTCAGGCATCTGAGTGTAGAGAAATCTCCACCTCTGGGAAAGAATGGAAGATTTGACAGCATCTTTTATTGGGATTTTTGATAGTATGAAAGAAAGAAGAGAA